>JBBPTO010000512.1:0-28386 GCA_038094155.1 Pulveroboletus cf. aberrans
CTCCGAGTCTGGTCCACTTTCTGGACAGCACATCGGCATCCATCTGGCACACTCCATTTGTGTCCAGTCCTCGTTTTAAAGACGATAAATTTACCTATATCCAATTACAAACTATTGATAATTTTTCATGATTTATTTGCTAGGTAAAAAGCGCGCTACAAGAAAAGTGTGTTTGAATTTTGCAATACCGGTCCTACGATAGTACTTCTTCGTGTGAGCACAAATCTTCTGCTAGTGATACGCGGATCAACGTTTATGCACTTTTACTCTGCCTCCAACCGTCGGACAGTCGCGCTGACGGAGTCGCAGACCTTCTTGTACTCAAGATCGTGACTAACAATCACGTAGTGTCCACATTTGGTGTATCTGTGAACTCGAGACCAAGCTTGAGTACTGTGTACTGGGCATTCTTATGATTGTCCGATCAAACGGTAACCCGTCGGAAGTGAGTGGAACAGAATCCCGTGCATTCTCAGAAGGGTTGCCACTTACGCAAACAAACTCTCATCAGATATTAAACCTTTCAATGATCATGATGCATCCACGGTCTGGTGACAACCGGTACTCTTCGGATGGGTCACAAGTTTCAACTTCCGGTGTCAGATCCAAAATGATGGCGTCCACTTTTACTTATGGCAAAAACCGATGATGGTCAGGTAATTACCTTGTACGTCCAGCTCAGCACTCAAAAATCGTCGCGGAAGACTCGATAGGTTACGTGGTGATATTGCTGGACCGATCGAAATATTCTTCTCTCAGGTTTCAGCGAACCCGTCCCAGCTTAGCCAAATCAGCGCCTTTAAAACTACATACCATCCGTCGGGATTCTCCGATCTCTGAAAGCGCTTCGCCCGTCACTAGGCCGGTGTTAAAACGTCAGGTTTCGAGAATACATATAGACATGATTGATCCTTTCAAGTAAGATGACAATCAGGGACGTTCGCATGCTCACCGTTTGAGGTCCATTTTTATTTCCCCATCCACCTCCACTGCGTCCCATTCTCGAGGGGACTCGTCTCTTATTCGGGTCTGGGGTTGACTCTCAGGTTAGCGTAGTGCGGCCTCTATTTTCGGAGATTGTAAGCCAAAATCTTCTCGGCAGCGGTGTAACTCTGTAAGTACGAGATGCAAAGTTACTAAATAATTGCCTGAAGTATTGTTTCCCCACTTGTTCAGGATTTTATCCCTCCACCCCAACTAGCCTCATGCCCTCCCTCATTCGTGCGCTTTCGCGACGCGACGCCATCCTCATTCTCATTGGTGCAGTCTCGATGTATTTCTTCGCACCCATGACACCCCTGACCTCGCGACCCATCTTGATGGCTGCCACGTTCCAGCGACATGTCAAAGAAGAGACTGTCATTGGGGATCGTCGACCACAGGACAGTCAGGGCCCGAATGAATCACTTTTTCCTATTCCTCCCGAACATACTGGAGAACCAAGTGGTCAAGACACTAAGTTCGGTACCATAGACCTTTCAGGGCTCCCATCTCTTCCAGAAACCACCATTGCGGAACACTTTCCGGGATGGACACTGTTCCGTGACATTTACATGGAAAATGGCACCCTTGTAATCTTGACTTCTTCTCCGTCTTCGTTCCCCAAAACCAGGTACATGACATCCACGGGTCTTCCCGCACAAAATACCCCTGAAAGTAAGGCTCTACGTGAACCTGCTCCATGGAATATGGATATTGTGAGTCCTGAAGAGGCACTCCAGCTCTGGGGGGACCATCCTTCGACTCGCAGGGTTTGGTCGGTCGAGGGCAATACGGTTGGTCATCAATATTATAACTGACGCAATCTACTGAATGTTCATCTACCAGCTTCTGTTTAATGATCCTCCACAGTGTACGTGTACGCTTCGCTCTGAGGTTTTTTTTTGTCTGAATTAAAGATCATCCAGTTCTAGCACACTATTATCACTTCTGTGCAGAGCTGCTATTCGGCACCTGGTCAATTTGGACCGGCACAGTGTATCCTAAACCCCCTCCCCCGATCCATCGCGTTATTTTCCCTCACTCGTCAAACTTGGGATGGCGGGACGTGCCAGGATTCAACGGTTATTTTCTGCGTGCTGCTTTCCCGTCGTTGACGGTGGAAGTCGATGTTGATTGGGAGGATCGCGTGAATACCACATCCCCTAGTATCAACTTGGGTGTTCACCGTGCTTGGCACTTCCCTTACCTTTTGATCGCGGATAGGTCGGCAGCTTTCAGGGGGGACCTGTGCGGCTCGCGGAATCAGCGCATTGCAAGTGAATCGGTTGATGCTTTGATTGCTCGTGCAAAGCTAGACAAAAAGGGCCATTGGTGGAGATCGGTGAGGAATGCGGTTTGGCGCTTCGCAGGCGTTACAGCAAATGGCGGGGAGGGTTCCGTCGGCAACCGTGTACTGGATGTCGAGTCACCGATTTCGACAATCGCCAAATTTGAAGAGACGGAGAAAATTGTGATTACTTATATTTCCCGCCAATCTTCCCGCCGTTGCTTGATCCCCGAAGACCACGAGGGATTGCTGAAGAGTCTGACGGCGCTCGTGCAGAGGAAGAACAAGGAAATAATGGACACGGCCCAAGCAGATGGCATCGTCAGTAAGGAATGGGAGTTGAACGTGGTAAAGGCCGAGAAGTTGACAAAAGACGAGCAAGTTCGACTCGCTGCACGCACAACGGTGAGATTTATCCCTCCACACGCAACCTCGGAGGTGACACGGACTACAGATCCTACTTGGAGTGCATGGCAACGGCTTATCACACCTCATCTTGATGCCGCACACCAACGTGTCTGCTGTAATCGAAATTTTTTACCCAGGAGGTTTTGCTCATGACTACGAATGGACAGCGCGCGCGTTAGGGATGAGTTATTTTGGCATATGGAATGATACGTGAGTGTGCCTTTCCATTTCGTACAACTGATACCACTAAGGTCTTCCAGCTATTTCGTGAATACGCCAGCTGTAGCATATCCGGAGGGATTTCAAGGAACCCAAATACCAGTCTACGGCCCCAATATCGCCGATATCATTGAAAAACGAATTGCGGGAGAATCATGATCATGCCGTACACTGGGTGTAATGAGGTCGTTATCCGGTGGTACTTGACTGGGGTCACATTTGTTGCGATATATACATTATCCTTCATATTAACGTCGTTCCTTGATCAAATTCTCACAAGAGCTACGGATAACCAATGTCCTGAACACCCAAAAACAGTAACCATCTACTCAGGCGCACCAATGAATGTTTAGGGATCGAAGAACGTTGTCGGAGACGTTACGCAATTGTTTATACAGCTCAACAATGAGAACTTGCATGATCTGAATGTCATCCCCGAATTTCACATCACAATCTGTTCAGCTGACATAGGCTCTAAACGCCGTTAACTTGTCAAGGGCGTTGAAAGACACCGGGACGTTAGCTCCTACAAAAACGACGCTCCCTGATTTCAACGCCAGTGATTTACTGTCCTTGTCCCATTTGATGAAGCCAGTCCCCTCGGTAGCGATGATAATAGATGGCCCATTTATTGCGCTTTGGGACTCTGAACGACCTTTCTCTAGGTTTAATGCAAAGACCGTGAAATCTTGGACAGGAGGGTCATAAGTCAGTGTGGCTGAATTCGAAGTTGTGAATGGCTGGACCAGATGATCTGCCCAGGGAGCCGCTTTGTAGGTCAGGCCAGCCAAGAGATTAGGTATGTCCTTTGGCTTGGGAGTAAGACCTGCTCGGATGACGTTGTCTGAGTTGGCCATGCACTCCATTATATCTGGTCACTGTGAACACTCGCGCATGCAAGATTTACCGACGAAACCTACCTCCAGAGATATAGGCGTGTGGTTCCCCTGCGCCAAGAAAGATGGCTTGTCCGGGTTTCATCTTGACGTAATTCAGCATGAAGGGGCAGAACACTCCGACATCTCCTGGATACTGATCGTTTAGGGTAACAACAAGGTCCTCGACGTCGCTCCGTTCGGTCTTAGTATTGTAACGTGTGATCAGTCGTGAAAGCTGGCCCTTGACTGCGTTAGGGTTGGCTTGCATGAGAGCGGAAAAGAGATTCTGTAGTTGTTTCCGCTCCTCTGAGCCCTTGGCTGAGAGGAAACAACCCGCATTTTGCTCTGAAACCAGTGCACGAAACTCTGGTACACTCTTGAGGTGTGTTTTAATGTCTTGCACAGGCAAGAACCCGCACAGGCCTCTGAAATTCGTCAACGCGATCGCCATTTCGGGTTTGTGGTTATCATCTGAAATCGAGTGAGACTGGGCATCTTCCAAGAGCGACTGCCCTGCCTGTATAAACCTTCGGCTGGATCGCATGCAGCCGCTCTGCGGTCTTCTTGTCAGGGTGCGTTTGGATACTCAACGCCTTGTTGATGGAGAGGACCTTGAAAAGGAAGGGGAGATTTCCATGCGAAGTAGAGAATTTCTTTGAAACCTCACTCCCGATGAGGCGAGGGTTCGCGGTCAACATTTCTGGCAGATTCAGGCTCGAGCCAACAACCCCTGATGGTGATTTGACATGCGTGCCCATCCACAACTGGGGAAGGTCACAGTCAACTATCGGTATACAGTGATTGTGAAGGACTTGCCTCCGCATAGGGAGCCGAGTTGTCGAGCACAAAGCCTGGGATGTCTGCGCCTACGGCAAGCTGGGCGACTTTGGACTGGCGCCCAATTGTTCCCCAGTCATATTTCTGTAATGTTGGCACGATACGAAAGACTGGTTCGGTCCCAGTGTTGCTCATTGTAGAGTCAACGCCGACGGCGGGAGGCGAGGAACGTGGTGGCGTGGCTCAGGAAGCCTTATGGTAACGCAATCAATTCGAGTGTGGCGACTTTTGGCCAACGAGACTGATCCGTTCGGAATCAAACACATTGATACTCGATGCCGTAAGCCTGATTACGCTCCGCTCCCAATACAGTGACGGCATCATCTAGCTAACATTGTACTGTGTACAACAACTGGTGCATCTTCTGCGACTGCTTGTGACTTCTGGCGAATCGTGATAGAGCTAATGTGTCGTTTCTAAGTTTAATTGAGACGGTTTGAAACAGCATGGCTCAACTCGAACTCGTCAGCTCCAGTTATCCTAGTCATTGTCCCACCATGACATATGAATACATGGCTTCTCTACACTGCAGTCAACTTGGTCGTTACCCTGCGAATTTTTCTGCGACCAGTGAAAGCGGTGATCATGCATTATCCGAACGGGCACATGAATGATGGTCACCGTGCAGTATTCCTTTGCCCAGCGGCCTCGTTGAATCAGATAACCATTGATCTGTCCACATCGGGATGGGCCTCGGCACGCATTGCACCCCGGGACTTGTTGGTGCCATGGACAGTCCATTCCATTACCAACGGTGACTCAGATCCGAGTCGATTGCTGCGGTTTGTGCCGTGAAACGACTTGGCATCGAAGCGTCGCCTTCGCACGTACTAGTAGGTATATAAACCGTGACATTCCTCCCGAGATGAGGTGACATCCGTCCTTCAGACCACTGAAATCTCTAGACAGTTCTCTCTCAGACTCATAGGTGCGAGATGGCTCCTCTGTGGCAACCCGGTGAGCAATACAACTACGACGATGTCGTCGAATTCGAAGGTGGACGCCCTTGAAATCCGCCTATCTTGATCTGATCGCCAGGATGATCTAGGGATCGAGTACAAGATTATCCAACCCCATCGCTCCCAGGTATGCTCCTTTGAAATCTAGCAATCCTGCACTCCCTCACACGAGTCAGGGTGATTGGATACCTCCCGTAACTCCTGCTCTTTGGGGACGCCTCCAGGGAGGATACCACGAACAGCGTCGTGAGGACCAATGCTGCGGGGACTACAAGCTTCCTCAGAATCCTCCTGGCTATGGCCAGCAGCGTCAGGACTCGGAAGCAAACAAGGACAAGCCATCGCAATTCCAGGAGCTTGCTTCGCAACCAGCGCAAGAGCATAAAGAGCAGTCTTGGTTGGAGGAACACAAGAAGGAGCTCGGGGTAGTCCAAGAATTTGCTTTGTTGGTTGCTAATCTGATCTCAGATAGGTCGGTGGAGGTCTCCTCGCGGGGGTGGCAGCGATTGGTGCAGGCATTTATGCTTACAAGCAGCACGAAGACAAAAAGGAAGAGGTAAGCAGACGTCGGGATGCCGCCTTTAGTTTTTACTTGAATGTTTACCATCTCGCAGAAAGCAGTACACGCTTGGTCCATGAACAATTGGATCCAAGAGTCGCAGGATCGTACCCACCAGTGGAGGGCAGGACAATACAACGCCCCAGTTGCCTGGATTTGGAACGAGGGAAAGTCTATTCCTCGCGATGCCATCCAAGGAGGTGAAGAACGCGGGGAACCTCTTTTCATCTGTCGTGTTTACCATGAGGTTCGCACATGTGCTCTTGACGTCAATTCGGTGGCTGACATTCGTATGGTTACCAGACCGGACTCTGTGAGTTTCAGTCTAACGGTTTGGGAAATTCGCTGACTTGCCCCCCCCTCGCATCTTAGTTGTCGGAAAAGCTTCTCGTGTCTTCAAGAAAGGGGCTGTAATCGGGTATAAGAAGGACGAGTATCATGTGGGTGTTCAGATATATTGCTGGTTGATGTTGCTAGACCCGTCTTGCAGTTTGACAAGTACGAGATCCTGGTCGGAAACTCGCGCGCCGTCCGGTGGGTCCCTTGCTCCGGCAAGCTCAATCTCCAAGCCCTCGGCGCCCGCCCAGTTGAAGGTGGGAGGGAGCCAGATGGTACCCCTATCTACATCGCTCAGGCACCCCACCACGGTGCTGTGCACCCGGGCAAAGCTTGTGAGATATATGGAGATGGATGCTTCATTCCCTACGGTGACAGCGAGAAGAAAGTGAAGGTAAAGTTTCAACTCGTTGCCATACGGTACTTAAACCTTATTGTGAAATTTGCAGGAATACGCGGTTTTGTGTTATGCCTGACATGATTATCTGTCCCTAGTAGTGGATAGGCGAAAGTTGACATGATGTGTACCATAACAATTCACTACGACGAACGTAGATCAGTTTTTTGTGAGGAGTTGCTCCCGTGAAGTTATCAGCGCAGTTATGCCAGAGACTGCAACAAGGAAAAAAAGGTCAAGAGTGAGACCATCGATGAGATTTGGTTCCGATACGGTAGCAAAAGTTGCCAGGTATATATATATATCGACGGAGATAATGGGAAACCGACGATCACCTTGAAACCTGGGTTCCTTGAAAGCGTGGAGAGTTCGCATGTCCGAGGCTCCGAGGGTCACCTAGGTACCTGGTCCGACCATCAGTTCATTCATGGTCAATGACCTACCATCGACCACTCCTTTTCAGACTGTTTTGCCTTGCCCCGGGTACCGATGATGCCGAGGCGTCTCGACGAGAGCAAGGTGGTACCTGGTGTTCTTGAGCGGCCGACAGCTGCACATTCTTTACCCCAGGCGTTCGGTATGCTTTCCGTAACTGTAACATGCTTGACATGATCTCATCGAGTATGTTTTCTGAGTCAGCATTCCTACCACACAGGCAACTAATGAGCGTTAAAGGCCATGGGCCAGTATAGCTAGAAAACCATGACGTGTGATCGCCAGAAGAATGAGACTATTTGTCGCTGCGCAGTAATGCAGAGGGTGCCCTAGTCGTATTAGTCCGGAACAGACTGGATAGAAAATGAGAAACTAGTCCGAGTCAAATCTAACCTTCAGGGATGTCCAACAGGACTAGAGTTGTACGATCACGTTATGTCAGTCGGCGGGTCTGTCGTCCAGTTGGCGGTGCTCGTACACTTCTCACACCGCTTGACACACCGCTACTACGGTTTCAATGAATAGTACCACGTACCTTTTCCCCAAAGGGTTTTAGATAGAGTTAGGTGGATGAAGAGCAAATTCAAGCTCGAGAGCTACAGACATTTTAGTATGCAGGAAAAGTCAGTTTGTGCACGATCCGACAGACCGATGGTGGCTTATTAGCGAACCATCTAACCGTTTCATGGGGAAGCGAGCGTATCTAAGTAACCAGGCACAGGTTGGCTGCTTGCTTCCCGTGTTGTAGGCTAAGTTCCGCGGCCACAAACAAGCCAGTGCTTGCTACGCAAAAACGCTGATAAAGACGTTGCATGTTGAGAGAAAGTCAAGTCTTCTTTCATGGAATCACCCCACAAAGGACCGCGGGTTTCCACCAAGTATAGTCCGCTCCTAGTAGTGCGCCCGCGAGAGGCCCTTTGCACAGGCGTGAGATCATGACTTGAAAACATAGCTTGTCGGAGAACTGACCTATCAAACTGCCGAGCCCTGTGACCTTGTGAGTAAAAAATGGGGCACGGAACATCTCGTTACACACCTGCCATAAAGAGCTAAATGCCCATGCGTGCTCTTTCAGGCGAGGATAATAAGTAACGGGTAGTGACTCTTGGTGGAATAACGTGACAACTTACCCAAGCTCAGATAAGTTACGAGTTACGTCTGGATTCACTCGTCATTCGCAACAAGATCACGAAAATAACAGAGCCACTGACAAACTCCAGCGAAATAACCAATGAAGAGCCCCACGGCAGTTGCACCTGCGTGAGTAGGAAGATTCATCATTGCAAAGGTGACGGCGCCAGCACTTAAGGTCAACCCGATGACTACATTCGAGATGCCGAAACATATAGTGATAAAACCAGCAGTGGCACGGCCAACAAAATTACCTCCGTTGGGGATGACAATCTCAAACAGTCAATATTCAGCCCCAGTATAAAGATTTTGCCCCACAGTGTAGAAAGAGAACTCTTCCCCTAGTCCATGCATGGAAGAGTCGAGCTGAATGTAAAAAAAAAAGGAAAGAATGATCCAGCACCAAAAAAAAACAACCTGTCAAGGAAATAAATGTTAGTCATGATGAGATGTTGATGTTCGTGGCTCACCCGATACAGGCAAGTATGAAGGGATGATCAACAGAGGATGCCCCCAGGAGTTGAGAATAATGAGTTTCTGTGTTCGGATAAAGCAACCTTGTGCGCATGAGAGCACAGCCAATGACCAGAAGGACAGCATTTGCTGCAGCGGTTATGCGGATGCTGTTGGCGAAGCCAATGTCGCCACTCAGAAGGTAATTAAGCAAAATACTGCGGCGCCCATTGGTGTTCCACTATGGACATCGCGAGGGCACTTCTTTTCTTGAAATGTTAGGACAGCACAGCAAGCAATGGTACATAGCTCATGCTCGAGGCCAATCCGAAGCCCAAGCCATGGCACAAAAAGACCTAAAGAGTCGGGTTGTGCTCGAAAGGTTAAAGTGACAAGGACATACTTGACAAAATTGATTTTCTTAAAGAAAGACAAACTGTTTGCAGGATTGAGCCGCCTATCACCAACCAGTGGCTCATAAATGTGTGACACCTGTGAATACGTGAGCCAGAGAAGCAAGGGAACATAAAACATCCCTTGTCATAAAGGCGTCCAAAAAAGACCCCCTGACAAGATTAAGAACAAATTTGTACTTCCTATCCAACTGCGACGCGACGTTGTTGGAAAAACAAGTGCCAAGAAAGAGAAATCATACGATATTATGGATGAGGAAAAGTTGGACAAGTAATGTTGCGAGTAAAAGTCTGCACCGGAATGAGTGACTGTGCGGTATTGGACAGCGCAAGGAAACAAGCCTTGGAAGACGCCAAACGCGTTTAAAAATCTGCAGAGACAAGGAGTGAGGATCACCTCACTCGTGGATCTGGCCTCCTACCCGAAGCCACCGACTTGAATGAGAAAACTGCAACATCATGTTAGTGGATGCGACCGAGGCTACCAGCTGTGCTTACGCGCCGAATACAGTGAGCCAGGCAGTTAGACCACCGCCTGGGAAATCCGAGTCACTGTCGGGCAGATCAGATTCGGGACTTTTGCCGTCCATAGTTGTCTTGCCAGGTGTGCTCATGCATTGAATAATGCAGGATGGAGGACGGAGTACTTGAGTTTGTTATGTAGAAGGATCGGGACACGGCCACCGTCCGTTCAACCGTTCGGTTAGTATGATGCGCCCATGGATGGCTGTGAGTCTGAGTCAATCCGTGCAGGAGGGATATGTAATGATTCTGCGCATTGGTGAGGTGTACATTGGCGTGGCGCGCACCGGCTCGTCGTGTCTTGTCCCGATTAGGCAAGTCAAACCGTTGGCCTCGACGACATGGACGGACCCTCGTCGGGTGCGCTGCTACCGCGTCCCCGTCTGCGCTTGGTCAGACGCAGCCCGAGTCCTCGCGTCCCTGGAGAGGCCACGCCACAGCCCGGTCGCCCATCCTTGCATGATGAAGAGTTCGACGAGTTTCCGACGCCGCGCATGCAGCCCAGGCCCATCACCGCCCTCAGCGCCGACCCGGCTCCGAAGCCCACCGACGTCTCCGTAGAGACACCAGCGGCTCGTCTCCGCGCACTCCTTGCGCGCGAGCCACGATCTCAGAGGATCCCTCCCGCTCCCCCATCCGACGTGGATTCGATCGCTGAGCCGACCCGCTTTGGCTCTAGCACCTCCAGCGTCACTCGCGAGAGTTTGAAGGATATATTCTCCCGTGCTCTCAGGGAACCCGGAGACACCCCAAAAAAGCCCCGTCAGCGTAGGAACAGCTTTGACAGTAGTTCCATGGAAATAACCCCCGTGGTTGGTGGGGACGGACGGCTACGCAGAGCCAAAACCGCAAGACGAAGCTTGAGCGACGAGGAAGCCGAAAAACCAAGTGCGTACCCCTTTCACATGTTGCTGGCATGTCTCGGAACCCCGCATACCAGAATTTAGCAGACAACCCGATTATTCCTCTCGGTTGTCGACAGCGGTCACTTTTGATACCCTGCGTGCACGCCTGGTGGCTTCTCAATCACAGCTCATGGGTCAAAATCTTTCGGAGGTATTGAACGATCGTACATTACCGAAGCATTCTCTCTTCTCAGGTACTCAGCAGTCCCAATCAGACTCATCTCTGGCATCTACAAGCACATCCAACATCCACCAGCAACCTCAGGCGTCAACCTCGTCACAACTCAACCCAACCCGCGTCGCTCCATCAGTCACCACACTCACACCATACCCCTCGTTCCAAATGTCTTCCCAGCTTGGATTTCAATCTAGTATGTCTCGGGTCAGTCTGCGTGGCTTCGTTGATTGACCTGTAAGTAGATCTGCTTGAACAAGATTCGGAAATGCAGCGAGCAATGGGTGACGTTCTCAATTCTGAGACTGAAGGTATAGATCATCCTCCCTCCGCACTCGCAGAGCCCTCAAGTCTTTACATAATGTAGCCTCGTCAGCGGCACCGAATGTGCAACAGTCAACTGTGATACCGTCCGATTTGCCCCTGTCCTCGCTCAGATCAAAACCAGAGCACAGGCGTACAAGTTACGAGCTCGATGGTAAGCCACTTGCTAGCAGATCGGACTACTCTCCCATTGACGATATTGCATTGACCAATAGCTTCAACCTCAAACTCTTCCGTGAACGCGGCGACTGGTAGGCAATCAACTATACGTGTAGCATTGTTCACTCATGTTGCTGCTCAAAGATGGGAGACATACGCAAGATGAGGGTCGCAGCTACCCACATGAACGGGAGTGGAATCGTCCAAGTCTCCCGTCAAGGTCTGATACGCCGGAGATAAATCGCAGACGCTCACAGGAATTCTATCGTCGCCTTTCTCAAGATCTCCGTTCTCCTCCGCATGCAAAATCATTCTCTCGCGAGTCTCCAGTATCACAGACTGCCACGGCGAGGCCCGGATATAGGCACCTAGAAAGACGAAGCAGCATTGCATCTTTGCGAAGTTTCGATAACGATCACAGCTCCAGGCCTAGCTCCACTGGCTCTCAGACGGACTGTCAGTTTTTTTTCTCATGTATTTCTTTCATGTCTCATTGTTTCTAGTTCGAGATCGCGTTTCGGAGCTTGAACGAGAAAGAAACCTTGAACGAGAACGAGAATGGAACAAACGACATCCGCCATCCAGACCATCCTCGAGTTTGAGTTCCAGCTCGAATCACTCTTTTTCCCACTCTCACACTCATCCACCCCGATCACCATCGACGACCCCGTATCTTGCACCGACCCACGCCTCCCTCCAACGAAAGTCCTCTCGTACCTCACTACGTTCAGATTCCCCTGCCTCCTTAGCTAGCAGTCGCGATTCGTTGGATGAGCAGGAGCAAGAGGAAAAAAAGGATTTTGATCACGAGCGAGAACGTAATTGGAATTCTCCCCGCCCCCAGTGGTCGGTGTCCGAAAGTCCATCATCTTCTGGCCTTAGAACTCGGCACAATTCCCTTCGGCATACTTCTAGTCTGACTCGTTCAACAGGCTCTGATGGTCACCCTGGCGATTACCGAGAGTCGACCAAACTACACGACGCGTCACCAAAGGTGGACTCTTCATTACCTACCCCGTTACATAAACTGGGCGATCGTCCAGATTCGGGTTTGGATGGGAGTGCAGTTGGTTCTACCAAGTCTACGCCATTAAGTAACACCACCCCGGGGAAGTCGCCAGGTGCCGCTTCTAGGTTTGGCTGGAATTTCTCTCGCAGCCCTCTCCCTCCCCTCGAACTCGATGGTCGTCGCAGAACTACTTCCTTCCCCTCCCCTGGTACGCTAGTGCCGTGCAGGGGATCAGAAGCCGTCGTATCCAGCCAGATACCTGTGCGTTCCAGGATGAAAAGTTTCTCGAGTGCTGGTCACGCTGCTAGCGATATGAGCCTCACGAACGTTGTGGGAGACGAGTCTTCCTTTAAACAGGATTACCAAAACAAATTTAGTGAAGCTGTCGAATCCTGTAGTGGCGAAGACCCTGCGATGGGAAATCTGTTGGGTCAGGGAGACATAGTACTAGGTGTGTCATTCTTTCAATTCGCGCCCTCGACCGGTAGTGACGCTGCCTTAGCCAGTGATGAAGAGTCCATCAATGATCCTCCCCTGTCTACCACACCGAAAAGTAATCCTCCGAAACCCATTCCAGAAGAGACCGAGACAGACGCTGAGACGGAAATTTTAACCTCACCCTCCCCTCAGGGCTCGCCTCGTTTTAGAGGACAAACCTCTGTGCCCAATAATACGTCCCTTCAGAGGGCGAGCGATCCACCGCGTCTCCATACTCCAAATCGCCCGGAAGAAGACTCGGCCCTCGGCGCAACCCCTCCCAGTACTCCCCCGCCTGCGCAACTACCCACTTCTGGGACATCCCTTTCGTTTACGCTTGCGACGCCTCCACGGCAGACTTCTATCAGCAGCTCTCTCGTGGACTTCCGAACGCCTTCGCCTCCGCGCGACCTTCCAGATCTTCCTGGTCCACCGTCATCATCGGACGACGATGCCCTCGGCGATACACCAATGAAAGACCAGCGTATCAATGTCAATTTCAGTTCAACACTGACAAAGACACCAAAACCGCCTGGTGCCTGGGCAGCTACTCCTCTCCCACCCAAGTTTGGCCAACGATCATCCTCCCCTGCAGCTTTATTCTCTGTGGAGTCAACACCTCCAGCATTCACCTCTACCCCGTTACCCCATACTAGCTCCCTTCCTGCACACACCGAGACTGAGACGGACAATCCTGGTGAAGATGGACTTCTAACCCCTGTGGGAACATTGTCACGAGCCAGGACTCTCCCTTTGCGTACGCCCGCGCCACCAGGTGCATGGCTGGCAACTCCGGGCCAATCTGCACTCCTGAGCAACGCCGCAGACCCATCTCAATACGGGTCCATTGGCAGGAAGAAAAGTTTGTTGAAAGTTCGCTTCGATGTAGCCGAATCAGACGCATCTACAACGGAGGGACACCCGCGTTCACCTTTGTCGGCCATACGACTGACGAACCCTGAACTACCATCTCCCAAGCCGACTTTGGACTACGCGGCTGATGACACTCTGGGGGCTGTGAACGAAATTCTCCAGGCGGCATCAACGTCTCAAAGACCCGCCACCCCAGAACGACCCACAACGCTGACCCATGGAGAAAGTGGACCATCCCCACGGTCGCTCCGGAGATCACCGGCCGTTCGACTAGTGGATGCTTATGGGCGGGAACGAGTTGACGGTAGAGGGACTGCAACACCATTGATGGATCTTCCGGACGGCCATGCGGACACAGAGAGGAAGACAGCCACCCCACTATCCACCCCACGCCGTAGCTTGGTGCGAATTGTTGACGCCATGGGAAAGGAAGTTGATGATGCTGTGGAGGCCCCCGCTCCAGAAGATAGAGCAAATAGGTTGTTTGAGGCAGATGTTTCTGGTGTGTCAGATATCAGTGACAGCCCGGTTGGACATGCAGATGCGTTGGCCCGTATGAGGAAGACGCTCAGGGACCTAGCTAACAGTTTGAGCGATGTTGACAGGTTGGTTGCCTCTTACGTCTGCTTAGAAGCTGTGAATGAACCCATTTGGTCGATCGATAGGTCGGAAGAACTTGAGCTCAATTCCAGCCACCTTGACCAGCTGGAAGAAGTCTCGCACGCAGCTCGGCTTGCTCGGAACCAGCTTGCCCACAACCTCCATCTAGAGACAGCCAAGGAGCAAGATTTGCGTGGCAAAAGCAAAATCACCGCTTGGACTCGCGGACTCGTGGTATGCACATCCGGATTCGCGTTCCTCTTTGATATTCACACTTCACACAGCCGCGCTGGAACATGACCCTCGTGTATTGCACTGTCATTATTCAGTTACTGATCGTTTTGGCAATGTGGAGGTACCGCAACGTCCGCATGTTTTCCTCCTGATCTGAACCCTTTCATCCAGATATGCTAACGTCGAGGCCCGTCGCCTCTTCTATACGATATACTATGAACCTTTATACCCAGAACTCACGCCAATCGAAGGGAGCTCGTGCTTTAGCGGCACGCTTACTGCCTCACGATCATGGACATTGTTGGATTCGTACGAGACCATCCGACAAGAAGGGTGGCAGTCAATTATGAAAGAGATCCTGCGCGCGATGGGACATGTCGGAGACCAGGCTTGGGAACGGTGGGGGGAGCATCCGTATTTCGAGAAACCGACTTGACTGCTATCGGGTTACTTATTGATCTTACGGTACATTACTTACATTTATCATGGAAATACTGCTTGTGTACATTATCCTAGGTGGGTTCATGGATCATGCTGTGCGGTGTATGAGGCGTTGAACGTGGAGGGTTCGGTGGTTTGCTAGTGAAGAGCGGTGACTTGGTGTTACGACACTATCGAAACATTGACCTTTGTCGATGCCACCCATGTAAGTGAATGCGTCATATGCAACCATCAATCAACATTCACCATCTCAGACGCGATAAATTTACGATCCATTCGAAAGCGGTCGTCTGTCAAGATGTCGATCTCAAGGGCGACATCACCATCGGTCCAGGCTCCGTCATTCATCCCAAGGCGACTATTTTTGCTCTTGGTGGCCCCATCATCATCGGTTCGGGCTGCATCATCGAAGAGGCCGCCATCATCGTCAACCGTCGTAAAGAGGTGATGCGCATCGGGGACGACAACTTGTTCGAAATCGGCTGCCGTACGTACCTCCATGCCATTCCGCCTTCCTTCGGCATGTCACTGAACAGAAACTTGGTACGGGCCCATCCTTTCAGGCGTCGAGTCGCCCTCTATAGGAAACAACAACACCATTTGTACTCGAGCTCGCGTGCATCACACGGTACGCATCTCAAACCATTGCGTTATTGGCGCGGGTTGCCTGGTGGTACCGACCGAGGACGAGACGTTGGACGAATACACTTCTGTGTACGGCCCAGCCGCAGACAAACGAGTTTGGAGCGGTAGAGGCAAGATCCAGGAGGCTGACTTACGGATCAAGCACGCGGAGTACCTTCGGGAAATGCTACCCAAGTTCAATCGGTTGCGTCGAGGGGATGGCGCATGATACGTTCATGCCTACGAACACCTCCGAGTCTCCAAAACAGAGTGACATTTTTAATTCCAGGATTACCCAAGCTGCGTCATTTGATTCGTATGCTTACAGATGCCAACGAGGAAACGTACAACATACACCGAAGATAAATATTGCACTCATTCATACGAGCAGTGGTTAGAATCATTCAACGCCACGAGCCTGTCAAAGAAAGCTTCCAGAGCAGGTTTAGCATGAGGCATGCCACCGAATGATAACACCGCTCTGATAAATGCTTTCTTGACCTCGGGTGACTTACATTGCCCCATGAGGACATTGAGCTGAACTTCTCGAACAGCAGAGTATCTGTTCGTGCTGATGAGCGATGGTCCCGCAGTAGGAGGGGTTACTGACTTGGACGTAAAGACAGAGAACAATTCGTCCAGAACATTTGTCTCAGTCATTCTTTCCCTGATGGCCTCTAGCGCTGTAGCTTTGAGGGCCTCATCACCGACCTTGGAATACTTTCAGAACACGCATTTAAATCGGTCCAACAAGGATGCTCACCAGGTCTGCAAGTCTGTACATCGATTTGGGCGAACAACTAGGTATCCCGTATTCGACAGCACGAAGGTGTCGAACACCAGGTTCAACTTGTGACTTCAATTTGCTGAATTCAAGGCGACTATTGTAACAATACCACAAGAAAGCACGCCACCTGCATTCGCGTCATGTATCACTCATTGCACAATTTAAACCGTCGCTCACGTCCTGGGAGCCGCAAACATGATGGAAATCGTTCGTCGGTAATCGTTTGCAGTCTCTGAGGACGGATGGGAAGGTTCTCGAGGATCGTTGATAAATTCCTCGAGACGGGAATCAACTAAACCCAGGTCACTCGCTGAGTGCGATTGAGAAGTGACTATAGAGTGCAGCACTGGATACTGACCTCCATCCAGCCCACAGGAAGAAAAAGAGTTACTCAATATCTCGGTCCTGCTTTCGAATTGTTGATCTGTTCGCTCCCAGAGTAAGCGAATGGAAATCACAAGGCGTAGACAACCTACCCGCAAACGCTACTGGATCATGCTGACCAAGGGGGGGTGATGCACGGGGCTCCACGGAAGGCAAAGGTTCGTCTTCATCGAAGTCACTATCAAGCTCATATTCATAGCCATTCGGACACACAATCTCCCCCGCATGTATCGCATCTGGATTACCAGGTTGACCCAGTGCAGCCAGTGCATTTGTCCATCCTTCACTGATTTTAGCTTCAAAACGATGAGCCGGGTACCACATGGAAAATAAACCTTTCACTAACCAGACGTGAGATTGATGTGCTTTTCCAAGACAGATAGGGAGGCGTAAGTCTCCAAGGGCTTCCCATTGTTCCCCGAGGTAGGACGGTTAGGGAAGGTCAAGAACTTCACGTCATAAATTTTTCCGGTCGCAAGTGATTGATCTAACAGATGGTCACCACACTGTCTGACTAACCATGCATGGGCTTCCGCTTCGTTGGCACAAGAAGAAGTAATGATTTGAAAGAGCCCGCCAATGGATGGACACTCTGAAATTGATACATGGAGCCGGAGCGTGATATCCGCGGGTGATTGTAATAAGAACCCAGGAAGTGTACTGATTGGGGTTTCCGCAGCTGGCGTATCTGCCAAGACGGCTTCTATTACACCAAGTGACACCGAGTCGCCAACCATGGTGTGGCAGGGGTGATTGCATCCGGTGTCCTCGCAACCATGCTCCTCTGCAGCGACTTGAAGCGAAAGCTGAGCACGCATGAACGTTTTCTCCCAAGGGATAGCGTTCCCGCTCAGATGGAAAGCGAACGCTTTGGGAATCCATTTCGAGCTGGATGGCTGGTACGATTTTTTACTACCCAAGATTGGCCGGCGAGCTCTCTGCCGCTCAGGGGCCAATAACGACAGCGTGAAAGACAACCCGTGATTTAGCAACGGAAGGTTGATAGAAGTAACGCCCGACCCTGCCTTGCTTGACAGCGAAGGCAAGATGAATGCTGCCTGAATTTCTGTGGGTGTCCATCGTTCCTCAACTTTTTGGGCCATCATGATGATGTTAGGGGGAGGGGGTTGCAGATATAGGATATACTGGAAGAGTTTTTGGGATCGGATGCCCTAAGGATGAATCAGTATTTAGCTGTGGTTGCCTCGTGTTCTTATCAGCGTCACGTTTAGAATCAAGGTGCATTCCTGGAGCCTGAGGCCCTGGGCCAGATCATATGCGATTCGATACCTTTTTTTAGAAACCATACGTGTGGCGCCACGACGCCACCCGCACGCTCCTGAAGAACTTAAAATGTTGGTTGTTCGACCGGTGTGCCCCTACAGTTAACAGGTCCAAAGTTTCTTTCCTCCGCCTGCTTGCGCAAACTCGAAAACGAGGGTGGCGTGCGAACTACTAGGTGGGATCTGTTTAATCGGGTTGCTGGTGGATGACTCGTCCTTGGACTTCATGAAGTCGTGCTCCAAGTGTATGATTCTTTACCTTGAACGCAGTTTCAATAGACTACGTGACGGCCTTGCAAGGCGCCAGGCACCTTGCTTGCGTTAGGGTTGATAATGCCTGTGATGCTTGGGTAATTTTTTTGCAACCTGAGGGCGTATTTCCTTTCCGTAGCTAACTGTGCAGTTCACTTGGATTAGTCTGATGGGCACGCCTGAATTGCGGTGCGGTACAAGCGCGGGGCTGTAGTCAAGGATGCTGTAGGATTCGTGGTAAGCAATCGGACAGATGATGCTCGACAGTATCAATACACGCAGGGCGGATTCGTGGCTAGGGAGTTAGGTATCACTTCACGCAGCAAGCCTGTCATAGAAAGCTTCAAGTACAGGCTGCGCATGAGGCATGCTACCGAATTTCAACATCGTTCTGAGGAATGCTTTCTTAACCTCGCGTGATTCACAGTGTTCCATGAGGACATCAAGTTGAACTTCTCGAACTCCAGGGTATCTATTTATTCACATTCGTAAATAATGACCTTCGCGGTAGGAGTCACCCACTTAGATGTAAAGATGGAGAAGGCTTCGTCCAAGACATTTGTCTCAGTCATTCGGTTTCTGATAGCCTCAAGTGCCCTAGTCTTGAGGTCCTCGTCGCCGACCTTGGAATTTCTTAGTGCTGTTGTTCGAACCATGATCCAACGAGAATGCTCACCAGATCCGCCAGTCGGTACATTGATTTAGGGGAACAAGAAGGCGGACCATCCCCAACAGGACAGGAGTGCTGAACGCCATCTTCGACTTGAGACTTCAATTTGTTGAATTTGAGATGGCCTGTGTAACAATACCACAAGAAAGCATGCCATCTGCATTCTTGTCAAGTACCGTCCAACGCGCGATTTCGAGGATCACTCACGTCTTGTGGGCTGCGAAGTCTACTGAAATTGCTGGTACACCCTCGACCGAGGGTTTCGAAGCCAATCGGGTAAGCCCCTTGTGACTTTTGACTGTTACCTTGGGGAAGGACTCAACCGAGCCTAGATCACTGGCTGAATGGGAATGAGAAACCTCGCAGAAACGGGGATGTGTCACTGACCTCCATCCAGTTCAGAGGAAGAAAACGAGCAGCTAGGGCCTCCGTTCTCACTGTCTGATTGTTGGCCTGTCCAGACCCCAACAATAAGCATGTAGACACCAGACAAGCGTAGGTGATCTTCCCTCAAGGGCAAATACAAGACGCTCACCTGTTGGTGGTGGTGAAGCTTCCTCATCATAATCACTATCAGGCTCATATTCATAAGTGCTCGGGGGCAAAATTCTTCTCGCATTCTTCTCGTCAGCATCAGAGTGGTCGAGCGCAGCTAATGCGCTCGTCCACCCCTCACTGAGTTTCGCTTCGAAACTATCAGCTGGGTACTCAATGTAAAATTCCTTCTCGCGTACCAGTTGTAAGGTTGACGTGCTGTTCCAATATGGGGAGCGATGCATAGGTCTCATGGTACTCTTCAGTGTGCCCACAAGTAGAGCGTGTCAAGAATTTCACATCGTAGATCTTCCCGGTGGTAAGTGATTGACTCAAGAGGTGGTCACCACTTTGTCCGGCTAGCCATGCCTGTCCTCGCACTCCGTTGGCACAGCTAGATCTAACATGGAAAAATCCATTGGAGAATGGACACTCTGAGATTGCCACAGTGAGCGAGAGCTTGGTAGGTGAGGACAGTGAAAGAGCGGAAGATGAGAGTGAGATTTCCAGCGAAGAGGTATGTGCCAATGCGACCTCCATTGTTCCAAGTAATGCCAGGGATGGGGCGCCAAAACCAACCGGAGTGTTAGCAATGAAAAGCTCAGCGCGCATGGATGCATTTGCCCAATGAATCGCGTCACCATGCTGATGAAAGGCGAGTGTGACAGGCTTCCATTTGTATGTTTTGGTTGACGATTTGCCACCTTTCTTCTTTATTTTATTAGGACCCGCTTCGAGCGGCTCTGGGATGAACGACAAGGCGAAGGTCCACCCGAGATTTAACAGTGGTAACTCGACAGAAATACCACTCGGCGGTGACCTGAGATCTAGGGAAGGTGGTTTTGCGGAAAAGGTGGCCTTGATTGTTGTTGGTGTCCATTGCTCCTCAACAGTGTCCGCCGGCATGGTCCAGGAAGACATGATGTTGTAATGGATAGGTTTGACTCGGAAGGATGGAAAACTGGGGCGCGAATCCAGTATTTATATAGATGACCGACTACCCGGTCTGATTCTAATTTCAATTTCGAACCCTGTGCGAGGGAGCGATATCTGTGCGTCGGACCAAACAGAAATCTGGTACGGCAAATCTACTCTTGTCCATGATGGAGCCGCAGCCATCTTTGCTTGCTGCAGTGTACAATGTGCTTCAAGTCACCGCTCCTCCGCCCTCTGATGGGCCTCGCACCCCTCATCCATTTAGCACCTCGTTCTCGGTGACTCTGACTCGACTCAACACATTGCTCAATACCACCACCCAGCTCAGCCATGCCTTGGCCCAACTCAGCACCGTCCCATCTACAGATCAGACATCTAAACTCGTCAGTCTCATGAAGCAACACGCTGCAACGTCCGCGTCCGTCGCGTCGTCACGCGCTGCTGCCGCTTCTCTCTCTGCAGAGCGTCCCGTTATCGTCTTTCCCGACACCGCCCCGCCATCTCCCGCCAAGCTCGCCGAGTGGGGTCGCATTGTGGGTATGGAAGCATTTATAGACAGTTCTGGAACCTCGCCAACCACGACCGTAATGATGGCGGGTAAGGTACTCGTCCTCGACGTCGACATTGATGGCAGAGTGGTTGTCAAAACCTCCTTTGCCGTTGGTAACCACAATGCTACCGGCCCACCAGCAGCGCCCGACTTGGATTTATTTCTCGCCAGGGATATAGCCAGATGGGTTGACGCAGCAAATCGAGCATCACTGGCCGCCGCTCACGACTCACCGTCCGAGGACCCTGCCGTCGAGGCAGCTCACCTTGGTCTCGTCGTACAGGACCATCTACGCTATCTCATGATGCTCGATTCATTAGCCGTCTCCGAGGGCGAGCGAGGCATTCGGTGGTTTACCGAGCCCGTCAGTATATATCAGCATTTTCTTGACGCCCAAAGGTCTACTACTGGGTGCGTCACTTTTTTGCCTAGACTAGGCTTTCTTGACGCTGATCACCGGATAGGTTGAAACACCAACCTCTTGATAAATTCCTTGCTCGAACTTCTTTGCCCCTATTGTATCTCGATGCGCCGTCCTTGTCTTTCCTCGTGTGGCTTTCCCCCTTAGCATACCTTCGCGTTCTCCGTTCCTCACCAACCGCGCAGCCCCAAACAAGCCACTCTAACTTGCCCGTCGACATTCCTCTCGATCACCTGACTGCGGCACTCTCTGCGACGTATGATGGTACCACAATCGCTCGCATTAAACTCGTCCCTTCGCACGAGGATAGCAATCTATCCTCACAACCTAGTTTTCCAAATGACCATACTTTCCCCCAGGTTTCCTCTTATTCATGGGTCCTCGAATTTAACCGCCCGTCCGGATCGAGGCGTCAACCAAACGATTGTGGTGTAGTAGTTTCGCAGAGTCGGCTGCGCGCGATACAGGCTGTCTTGGCGGTAAACATGTCTACAGAGGTCCTGATGAACATGGGTAACCTTGCATTTAATGGTTTCATGATGGGACCGTCGCATGCCCAGTCGATCGATAGCGGGAGTTGGGTGGACCTCTTGGTAAGTGTGGTTTCGGATGGGATGACTTACTCGATGTCCCCGAGACCGATCCTCTCACTTCTGTTCAAGTGATGCTTCTCGCCTTCGCGAACGGTAGTTTGTGACAATCGGTTCCTTCGGACAGTTTAATTGTTTCTTGTCTAGCTTTTGACATCGCTGACATCGTACCACGAAGTTGAACAATGGTTTACCTGCAGAGTTCTACAAAGCTGTTTACGTAGGTGGCGAAACTTGCCTAGGGATCGGGTTTTAAAACTGGTGGCCTCATCAGAACTCTCCGAGTGAAGCTCATCCTGCACTCAATCTGCGGCTTGCGGCACCACAAGAGCCGGGATTTCTGCTGCAAGAAATCCCTGTGAAAACAGCCAACCAAGTATCACACATCCTGGACGTAGGTTACATGGCTTCGCATGCATGAATGCATTTCCTTTCAAGCTGACTGGCTCCGTCCTTAGATCGTGAGGGAACAATGCTGGTTGAACGAGCTGCTGTGCATGCTCCAATGGCAACCAGACACCACCTCGCTTGCACAAAAGGATCCCACGTCGGTACTGCATCCTTCATCTGTTCTCGATCTTGCAGAATCTGTTTCACTGGAATTGCTTGCTTCCGTTCTCGCGGGAACGGTCGCACCACGTTCAATACCCGTCTCGGTATATCTTCCTTCAACAATGCTGCCGCCCCTGATGGGCTCCACTGCGTCTCACTTTGGACTCGACCTTGGCGTCGGACCCCCGCCCATTTCCGGTGGATCCAGCTCTGGCAGTCTTTTTGGGTCTACCGATATGGAGATGGACATGGAAATCCCCGGGCTCAGCATGAGCATGAACGCTGGAATGGACATGTCCCACATGGCCGCAGGGATGGACATAACGTTGACAAATTCGCCCGTGCCATCGCGTCCGCCCCCGATGATCGTGCTCTCGAGTCCCGCACGGGCTCCCGTAGCGGGCTTGATCGAGCTTCGCGTCTCTTTTGGCGAGTTCAACAACAGGATTGGAAACTCGAGTTCTGATTGCGGGGTTAAAGTAGAGGCTTTAGCTGGGATCGATACGCGCGGTATGGATGAAGTGATCAGGCGAGGAGGGATCTGGGGACTTCCGGGAAGAGTATGGGTCAACATGGGATCTAAGTAATACAGAGGTTGTACAACGACATGCAAACGATGAGTCTCACAATTGCGACACTGACAGCAAATATTGTGAAACAGTTAGCCTGAAACACGGTTAAATGAAAACAGGAACGGGATAGGATCAAGATGATGGTTCGGGAGGGTTCAATCTGTCCATGATTGCAATGAGAACATTCTGGGCCCATGGCTTCTCTCCGAACGACACCAGCTTCAATTGGAGCCTGAGCGCAGATGAAACTTCTGGTGATTTCCGAAGCTCGGATACTCTATCGACCGCGTGCTCGCTGATCGACGGATACCTGTGAGAGGGATGGGACGGCGACCAGGATGAGCCAGTATCCATGGCCTCCATCATGATAACGTACTGTGCCGTGAACCACGAGAAGGCTTCCTCGACGATGTTGTTCTTTGACAGACCTTCTTTGATGGAACGAAGCGCGAGTTCTTGCATTCTTTCGTCGCCGAGCTGGAATACCACATTAATATACCCATTCTCGGAATCATTGATAATTGCTCACGCGGACTGCGAGTCTATACATCGACTTTGGGGAGCAACGAGGTGGCTGACTTGGGTCTGCAAATGAACTTCTAGAAGAACCCTGAGCCGACTTCAGGGGAAGGAAAGACACCTGGCCCGTGTAGCGGAAATAAATGTATGAAAGCCACCTGAAATGAAACGCGGTCAGGTGGTCCGGTGTTGGATAGGCACATTAATCACACTCACGTTCTGTACGCCACCCCTTTCACGAGTATCATCCGACAACTGCTCACGGAGTAGGCGGGTGGTTCTGCCAGGTATTCATCCTCTATACCTTCACGAGTGGCTCCTGGGGTCGATCCCGCTGGTAGCATTGTCGATCAAGTTTTTAACTTGAGTCGAGAGAAGATCTTACTGGGTGTATGCAGTTTCGAAGACGACCCCGCTCGGAACTCGCTGGGAATGTTATCGTCCTCGAGTCCGACGTCGTCCGATTCAACCTCTTCTTCGTCATCGAGGTCACTGTCTTGCTCATATTCGTATTCATGAAGTACGGAATCGTCGTTGATGTGGGTGTCACTGGTCATGTTGACCATAAACGTGGGCGCTAACCTGACTGCCTGCTTTGCCTCTGTCAAGGCGTGAGCTAGAAGCACGACGAGCGAGTAGCAGGCGATTCGTACCCGAAGGCGACTTGGGTAGCGCCAATCCGATACTGCTGTTGTTGGCATACATCACACGCGGCTTGCCGGCGGTGGGCCCGGGGCGCTTGGCAGAGAACACGTAGAATTTGGTGTCAACAAAGTCACCGGTCGCCATGGACTGGCGCAGCGCAAGAGCCGTCGACGAGAGCGGGTCCGTGACGGGCTGCGGGAGCCGCGCCTTGGTGACGACCGTGAGCCACACGTACGGGCACTGGGCGAGCTCGGACTGGGACCAAGAGCCAAGGCGAGCAGGTTCGCCGTGCCCAAAGTCCGCGATCGTGGTCGCCCTGTGCCCGGGGCCCTCCTTCTCGGTAACGTCCCTCAGAGAGATGGTTACGACCGCTTGATCTGCCTCTGTGTGGGAGTGGTTGTGGTCGAGATAGAGGCGAATTTTCTTGGCAAACCATTCGTGTTGATTGTACGAGATCCCGAGACGCCATCCAAGTCCAAATGTGTCGCTCCAAATGATGGCGCCGTCGCCCGACGTGGCACAGGCGACGGGACGCTTATCCTTGATGGCGATATGGAACACGGAGGTAATGGTGTCTTTGACCTTGTCCATGAGTCGCCGGAATCAGATTCAGGGCGCTTTGTCTCAGTTGACCTTGGCAATCGCAAGTGAGGCCTAGTGAGGACTGAGTACTGAGATTCGACACCAGGATGGGCAATCCACAAGCGCCGAGTCGACTCCACAGCAACATGAGCTCCGGAAGCTTCCAGGGATCCCCGTAGTCCAAGAAAGGCAGCAAATAACCCCTGAGTTCAACTCCACTGATCTTTAGGTCGACGGCTACGCGTGCAGCTCCGACCTTCCCGCATTTGGGACACCGTAAGTTGAAATTCGGCCTGAATCAACAAGGAACCTCTACTTATCGTCCCTATCCTGAGTCGTATCCAGGAACAGACCCCGCTTGTTTCTAATTCGTCAAGCGACAAACGTGGTCAAAGTTTGAGCAGACATGGTTGAAAAGAATTGTATGACTACTGTGCGGCGACCGCCAAAGTGACCATCGGAACCATCGGAACCGTAGAGAAATTTGTATCAGTCGCGTTCGTAGCGCGTTCGGCTGCCACTTGAAATCTGACCTTCGGGACGGAGACAAACAGTCCCGTCGGACGTCCCCACAAGCGAGTCGAGCCGCATGGTAGGCGTGCGCGTTGATACGATAAAATGTTCGTACAATAGGTTTAACATAAAGTTTGATTGAGCTTCATGGGCCCTGGTATGTTCTCCGAGTCATGCCGTCCGAAGATTGTGACCTTGTCTCATTACAGACTGTTGGAATCCCACTACGGGGAAGTGCGCTCGGTCCCGAGTTTTGGCATCATTGGAAATTAACGACGTCTGATCACTAAAAGTGATGATCATGAGACGGAACGAGAAAGCATAGTCCAAAACGATAAGCTAGAAGTCGGTCGTAACCAGACTAACCAAAAGCTGCACGAGACGGTATAAAAATATTTCGCAGAAGTCTCCCCCCATTGTTTCTTCATACAAGCTACCAACACTCAAACTGTTCCCGAGCGGGTCAACACAATTGCGCCATTGTGACGAGCGGCACGGTGGTCCAGGGATTGCTTCCTGATAATCGTCTCGGCGTGTTAGATCCTAAGTATAGTAGGCACTGTGTGCTTCACGTTGCATGTCGCAAAAGCAACGGTATATACGTGTTCACAATCCAACGTATCATGCTGATTGAAATGATGCAAAAAATCATGTCCAGGGTGTGAGGAAGGTTGGGACTCAGAAATATTTTGTCGACGTCGTGGTATTAAAATGAAGGTTGGTAGTTCGTGAGCAAAACATGCAGTGACCACCTACGGAAAGTCGGGCGAACTTCGCGACTTGGTCCAGATTTATTTTTGACGACTTTCACCGGTAGGTGATGGGTCAGGGGGATGGTGACTGATAATCGACATGTGGTTCATCTTTGACAATGAATCTTTTTTTCCTTCCAAGGTATGGGGCACTACGCATCGTTGGTACACAAATCCTGATTGTCACATTCTTTGGAACCAAGGACTGTCAGGGTTGCTCACCAATTCACATGCTATTCAATCTATACATGCATTTTTTTTCTTTTGGTTTTCATGGTCCTACTGACAGTCAGGGTGAACAAGAGGCAAAACATGATCTTATAATGCATCCGTCAAACCTACCATTGCTAGGGGTTATTCCCTAATGTTTTTCACCCTACAAAAAAGTACCGGTGGGGGCAATCACTCACACTCACGAGACAGCAAGGGGGTTTGACGCCTTGCGTCAAGTGCACAGTTTATTCCTAGGTATATCGAATAGAGAATGGGTGATCTAGAACGTAGTAAAAACATTTTTTGCTTTGTGCTTTGATGGGACTGCACCACTGATGCTGACGAAAACTCACGGTCAGGGTTGCCTGCGGGCCCAAGGTTTCATAACGGCATAGAGTGAAGAGCTTTCAGGGTGAACCGGATAGAAATCCACATGGATTTAGGCATCTCCGGCGATAAGAAGCCACAAGATCCGGAGGTCTTTGGGAAGCAAAGAATCGAAGGAGTCGAAGAAGCCGTCATCTGACGCCAAGTGTGGCAGAGTCCGACTAAGTTGACGATATGACGATGTGAGGAGGTTGTTGACTGCATGGTGTGACATCGGCAATGGACTCTGTCGAGTGAGATAGATTGAGGCGGGAATGAATGAAACTCGTGTTCGTTGTGGGAAAAGACGAAGGTATCTCTTGTGGATGCACGAAATTCTGGCCGGTTAGCCATCCCTATCAATCACAAAGTTCATTCCACCAGGATGATCAATAGAAATAGTGACCTAGCGGGATTAATCTAACGGCTGAGTTTTTGTTTTACATGAAACTGTGCCACCGAGGGAGGTGGAGTGGCCTAATTGAGGAACTATATCCTCATTTGTACCTGATCGAGGACGGTCGAAAAGGTCAACCAGGTTCGAATTCAGGTTCGTTGGAATGTTCTGGTAGATCATTAATGGGAGTGAAGCTTCGCAGATGAACGGGTAGTGGGGTGTGTGGCGTTGAGCTTGGAGTGGGTGAAGGACTCTGCCAAGTACTCGGAAGGAAGGAGGACAACGGGCACATGGACCTGAAACAGTGAAACGACGTCGCGATAGGGAGGTCACGTGGATGCCGTGTCCGATTCGCACGCGGGGAGTGTAATTGTGAATGGCCACCATGCTGCACGGAGCGAGACAAGCATAGCCGAGCATGTATTGAGCAGTGCTCCAGCAGGGCTGCGCACACGGAGTCGAATCACGATAGGACGTGAATTCCCTCGTGGAAGTAAGCATGACGGGAAGGGAGCCTCATGGCGGGTCAAAGATAGGAATGGCAACGGGCGCAAGGAAGGGAGGAGAAGGGCGGGCTGGCGTGGGACGCCGGTGCACCATGTGCTATGAGACGTAAAGGGATGCTGCGGGTGTGACTGCGTGACTTGTTCCATATGGGGAGTTGACGGTATGCGATTAGTACTCGTTCGCGCGCGGGTCAAATTCGGTCGGGTCTGCCTTGCTCTCCTCCCCACGTCTGAAAGTTGGCGTCGCTTTCGTGCGTGTCCCTCCTCTTCCCCTCCCCCCCCCACCTAGATTCTGCTGTGTGCGTTGCATGTCTCTCGGCCCTGGCTTCATCAGACTCCCAGCCGGTCTCGTCTGATCCCCCCCGCCGCCCCTACTACCAATACCTCTCCGTCTCCCGTCTCCACCAGCTCATGTTGCAGTATTCCGCCCAGCCCATCCCTCTTCCCATTTCCTACAAATCACATTTGTCTATCTTACCCGAACACCGTTCTAATGATTCCCCCGGTTCTCGTCTCTTCAATAAACGCTTCACGAAAGATCGTCCATCTCGTCCGCCACAGCAACAACACCAGCAGCATTCTCCCTCCCTTGTGAACCATTCTTCTCCCCTCTCTATTCCCCCCGCTCTCCCCCCTTCCTCCCCCCTCCCTTCCCCCCTCCCTATCCTCTTGTCTCCCGCCCCTTCCAGTCCCCTCGCTCTCCCCAGTCCCCTTCTCTCTACTGC
>JBBPTO010000513.1:0-28366 GCA_038094155.1 Pulveroboletus cf. aberrans
GCTTATCCGTTGGGGGTCCCACCCCACTACGGGTGGGCACACTAAAGCCTCGTTCCAGCTAGATATATAGACAGATTAGTTCTATGGGCAACTCAAACCTAACGAACAAACCTAACTGTGCCTTCAGCAGGGCTTTGCCCCCCTCCTTCGCTTCACTCAGGGGGCCCCCCAACCTAACATAAACCTAAAGCTGCGATAAATTAACAATAAGGATGTATATAAAACGCATATACTCACAGTTGAACTGCAGAAATAAGCTGAAAAAGTTGTCAGAACTGAGAGAGGGAAAGAACAGCAAAAGAACATACCCACCGACA
This sequence comes from Pulveroboletus cf. aberrans, assembly GCA_038094155.1. Lineage (NCBI taxonomy): Eukaryota > Fungi > Basidiomycota > Agaricomycetes > Boletales > Boletaceae > Pulveroboletus > Pulveroboletus cf. aberrans. Next base: position 318 of record JBBPTO010000513.1, read on the forward strand.
AGAATCCTTGCAGATATTTCCATAACAGGTTCTGACTGCTCAGAGAGGTACAGCTGTCATTTTCAAATCATAGAAAGGGAGGGAGATTTGGGAAGAAATCCATGTCAAGCAGATGTTACCCCAAAGAGGGGGGGAGGGAGGAAAACAGTGATATTGGAAAGAAATAACAAAAATCCTGCTCACCAACATTACCAGGCATTTTAACCCACAGTATATCACTATTCTAATTCCATAATCCAGAGGTATCACCAGGGAAATCGGTCAGGAAATTCCTCATAAGGAGAAAGGGAGGAGGAGGAAGAGAGGACGTACCATGTAATCCGCATCATTGCAGACCTTACAAAAACTGTTGCAGACCAATCACAAGGGTCCAGAAAACACCCTGAGATGGTTAGAAAGGTCAGTCAGACTTGACAGGAAAGTCTGCAAAAGTGAACATACCAGGGGAAGATGGAGGGGAGGAAAACTGTTATAGAACAGCGAGAAACTGTCTCATTGACAAGCAGATTGTTGCAGACTGATTGTAGAGGTCTGTAAAGGATGTCAGAATACCTCACTAGGTCCATAAAGCGTTGTACGAATTTACAAACCTGCTTTTCCCAGGCTTGGTGGAGATAATCGGTTACTGTGGCCGAACGGCTGCACCGTTCAACCTTATTTCTTTTGCAGGATGTCAACAGATGTCAGGGAAGAATTTATATTCACTTTTTGGCCTGAACAAGGCCATCGATGAGGTGGAAAAAGGGTTGAGATGGGGAAGAGGCCCTTTTGGTGGCGTGGGAAAATGTAGGCTAACTCGCGTTCGCCATGGCTCCTATGGGTAGGTTAGCCCCCTTGAAATAGTTAAACACAAACAGGTAGAAGCAGAGTTGTATATCAGAGTATAGAGTTGGCTCAAATGCATGGGATATCACAACCAAAATCCATAGCAACAGTGTAGGAAACCATAGTGATGTCACCAAAGTGGCAAGTGCAGGAAAGTGTACTAGTGTGTTGCTAAAAATCTAGATAAAGTGTAGGAAAACCAGACAAAATCTTCTGTTGATCTGTGTGTCAACAGTTTCCAGCCACACATTTTTGGTAGTGTAAGCCATGGCAATTTTCCACTGCCACCCAAAAATTGCCAAAATCTTATTTAGTGGTTATCAATTCCTTCACCTTTTGTATACCATGCTCAACATGATCAAACAAGTATCTGAGCCCTATGTGTGGAGGTAAATACACTTGATAGTGATAGTCAAATCGGCTAATTCCTATACTTTTCAAGATTAATCAGTAAATGCTGTAATCTTTTTTATGCACCAGGAAGCTAGATTATGTTGCTATCTTGCTAGCATATCATTACCCTTCAGTGCCCATTTTTGTTTTCTATACTTTTCCATGAATCAACTAAATTATTCATTCATGAAAGGCTCAACCAATAAATGCTTGTCTGACCAGTCCACATGAAGTAGACTGAAGTAGACTGCCAGACTCCTTTGCTTGTACTACAAAAGTGTAGTTAAAATGTGTAATGAAAATGTGTAGTTATAAGTGCAGCTTAAAAGTGTATCAAAAAGCATACAAAACTATAGCAAAAGTGTGGTCAATAAGTTTAGCCAATGTATAGTTAAAGTGTATCAAAAAGCATGATATTAAAAGTGTAATAAGAAAGTGTGGTCAATAAATATAGCCAATGTGTTGTTAAAAGTGTAGTTAAAGTGTATCAACAAACATACAAAAGTATACCAAAACTGTAGTAAAAAACTGTAGTTATAAATAAGTGACTACATATAAATTGTGATTAAATTTATTAACTTGTTTGATACAATGCATTTTAAAATTGCTATGAAATACTATGAGTTGCTGTAAAATCCTAAAATGTAGTTGAAAGCATATAAAAATGTAGCAAAAGTGTGGTCAAAGCATACTAAAAAGTGTACAGCATTGCAATGAAAATGCACTACAAAAAAGTGTCATCAATGTACATTACAAAGTATAGAAAAGTGTAGCAAAAGTGTAGTAAAAAAGTGCAGGAAGAGGATGGTAAAAAGAGGGTCAAAGTATAGCAGAAGCATAGCAAAAAATGTAGTCAAAGTGTGTTATCAAAAGGATATAAAAGTGTAGCAAAATTGTATTTAAAAAGCATGGTTGAGGTGTAATCAAAAAATATGGTCAACAGTATAATCAAATAGTGTAACAAATGTGGCCAAAATGTGTAGTCAAAGTGTAGCAAAAGAGTGGTTAAAGATATAGTGAAAATGTCTAGTTAGAGTATATTAAAAATTTCACAAAAATGTAGCAAAGTGTAGTTAAAAATATAGTCAAAGTATACTGACAAAACACACAAAAGTGTAGCAAAAGTGTGGTTAAAAGTATGGTAAAAGTGTAGTCACAAAATATAGTCAACAAAATAGTCAAATAGTAGTCAGGGTATAGCAAATGTATAGTAATGGGCACAAAACTATAGCAAAGTGTAGTAAAAAGAATGGTCATATCAAAATGCTTACAAAACTGTAGCAAAACTGTAGCAAAAAGTGTAGTCAAAGTGTAGCAAAAAGCTTACAAATTTGTAGTGAAAGTGCACCAAAAAAAGTGTAGTCAAAGTGTAGCAAAAAGTATACAAAAGTGTAGTAAAAATATGTACCAAAAGTCTACCAAAAGTGTGTAGTCATACCATACAAAAAGCATACAAAAGTGTAGCAAAAGTGTAGTAAAAAGTGTAGTCAAAGTGTGGCAAAAAGCGTACAAAAGTGTACCAAAAAAGTGTAGTAAAAAGTGTAATCAAAGTGTGGCAAAAAGCGTACAAAAGTGTACCAAAAAAGTGTAGTAAAAAGTGTAGTCAAAGTGTACCAAAAAGTGTAGTCAATGTGTATCAAAAAAGTGTAGTAAAAAGTGTAGTCAATGTGTACCAAAAAGTGTAGTCAATGTGTATCAAAAAAGCGTAGTAAGAAGTGTAGTCAAAGTACCAAGACGCTTACAAAACTGTACCAAAACTGTAGTAAAAAAACTGTAGTCAAGGTGTACCAAAAAGCGTACAAAAGTGTAGTAAAAAGTGTAGTCAATGTGTAGTCAATGTGTAGTCAATGTGTATCAAAAGTGTAGTAAACAAGTGTAGTCAATGTGTACCAAGAAGCTTACAAAAATGCACCAAAAAAGTGTAGCAAAAAGTGTGGTCAAAGCGGGCCGAGAAGCGTACGACCCAAAAGTGTAGTATAAAAGTGTAGTCAACATGTATCAAAAAGCGTACCAAAAGTGTACCAAAAAAGTGTAGTCAAAGTGTACCAAAAAGCGTACAAAAGCGTACCAAAAAGTGTAGTCAATGTGTATCAAAAGTGTAGTAAATAAGTGTAGTCAAAGTGTACCAAGAAGCTTACAAAAGTGCACCAAAAACTGTAGTCAAAGTGTGCCAAGGAGTGTACAACCAAAACTGTAGTAAAAAACTGTCGTCAACATGTATCACAAAGCTTACCAAGAGTGTACCAAAAAGTGTAGTAAAAGTGTACCAAAAACCGTACAAAACCGTACCAAATCTGTAATAAAAAAAGTGTAGTTAAGGTGTACCAAACGGCCTACAAAAGTGTACCAAAAGTGGTGTGAAAAGTGTAGTTCAAAAGTGTAGTCCATGTGTGCCAAAAAGCGTACAGAAGTAGAGCAGAAGTGTAGTAAAAAATTGAAGTCAATCAGTGGAGTCAGAGGGCATAGCCAAAGTGTAGTCAAAGTGTATCAAAAAGCACACCAAAGTATAGCAACAGTGTGGTAAAAGGATGTAGTCAATCAGTGTAGTCAAAAGTGTATCAAAAAGCGTACAAAAGTGTAGTAAAAATTGGTCTTTTGATCAGTATTTTGATCATATCTCAATCAAACCTTGGTGGACTTCTGTCATTAGTGGCTCGTGTGAACGCTTATGTAAGCGCGCACATGCCCGTGCCATGTCGCCGTCCAGGACGGAATGCCTGCTGCTGTGTAATAAAAATATTGCTTTTGTACTCAGTATTTTGATCATATCTCAATCAAATCTCAATGGATTTTTGTGATTGGTGGCTCGTTTGAATGCTGATGTAAGCGCGCACATCCCTGTGCCATGTCGCCGTCCAGGACGGAATGCATGCCATCTGTGTAATAAAAATATTACTTTTGTACTGAGTATTTTGATCTTATCTCAATGAAATCTCAATGGATTTTTGTGATTGATGGCTCGTTTGAATGCTGATGTAAGCGCGCACATCCCTGTGCCATGTCACCATCCAGGACGGACATGCCTGCATCTGTGAAATAAAAATATCAATTTTGTACTCAGTATTTTGATCTTATCACAATGAAATCTCAACAGATTTCTGTGATTGGTGGCTCGTGTGAATGCTTATGTAAGCGCACACATGCCCGTGCCATGTCGCCGTCCTGGACGGACATGCTACCTAAGCATGCACATGCCCATGCCATGTCACTGTCCAGGACGGACAATGCCTGCATCTGTATATGATTTTGTAGGAACACCCACAGCATGGACACCGTCCTGGAGGGAATGCAGGCATGGTGTCACCTCGCTCACATGACTGAACACCCACAGCATGGACGCCGTCCTGGACGGAGTGTAGGCATGGCGGTTGCCTCACTCTTGTGACTGAATACCCACAGCACGGACGCCGTCCTGGACAGAATGTGGGCACGGCAGTTGCCTTGCTCACATGACTGAACACCCACAGCACGGACGCCGTCCTGGACGGAATGCAGGCACAGTGGTTACCTTACACACACAACTGAGAATGCATGCACTGTAGTCACCTTGCTCGCATGACTTAGGACTCAAAGCGATGGAATACATATTATTTGAGTACATTGCAATTAAATATTATGTTGGCATGGCATAAGTTGTAAGAAAACAGAAAATTAAACCATTATTGGCTGATAACATCATAAAATAAACCCTGATTTTGGGGTTAAGGGTGAACCTATGTGAGTCTAGAAAGCCTCATAAACCCAGGAGCCTGTATGAAGAAGGATGACGCATTTTGGTTATGTATAAGTGCTCAGAGAGAAAGTTTGGATTGGAGACTATCAATCCAAAGCATGGGATGTCTGCTGATCTGGCTCAAAACCACTTGATGCTCTAGGCAGCTTTCATTGGCAAGGAAGGGGAGAATGAGTTGACACTGCAGGTGCCAAGGTGAACACCAAAAGGGAAAGACCGCTCTTCGGTGGCTGCATTATTGTCCTTTATATACTACTGTACATATATTTATTGTACTCTAGTCTAGATTTACGTTCTGTGTGGCATGGTCATGGTTGATACGACTTGAGGTTCTAGGCCGCTTTCACTAGTCAAGGAAAGGGAAAAGTGAGTCGACGCCGTAGATGCTGAGGAAAACACCAAGAGGACAAGACTGCCCTCTGGTGGCTGCATTCTTGTCCTTTATATACTAGTCTACATGTTTGTACCTATTGTACTCTAATCTAGATGTACATGAGGGAACCATAAGGATCAGGTGCGGAGCAGGCATGGTGTGTAGGGTAAGGGCATAATATGTTGTTAGGGTCATGGGTGATGCATGGAAGACATAGGAATGTTCTGGAAGAATATGGAATGCATATAATAATGTACTGTTCAAATGGAAAGCGTTTTTAAGACAAAATACGAAGTTCCGGTCGAACTCTCGTGGTTCCAGGTTTCCGAGGTTCCGAGTTCCCGCGGTTCCGTCATGCTTCCGAGGTTCTAATGTTCCGATATCGGAATCATCACTTCCACCGTGTTCATTCTTCCAAGTGTGGTCGGACGTGTCGGAAGTGTTGAAAGTGTCGGAAGGATGTAGAAGTGACTAACGACGGTGGAAAAATGTACGATCACATGAACTTGCCGTTGGCTAGCATTTGGGCCTTCGGCCCAAACGGGAGGCGAAAGCTTGCTGAGTGCCTTCGGCACTCTGCTTGCATTCAGTGGTGAGCCTCTTCAGTAGTGGAAGCAAATGACGCTGTGCCTTTAGCACTCAACTTGAATCGAATGCTCACCGAGTGCCTTCGGCACTCTGCTCGCATTCGGTAGTGAGCTCTTTCATCATGCCACTCACATCCAGAAACGAAACTGACCCTTTGCCCCACTTTTCTTCCTGTACATTCAAGTGCTTTATTTACAGTGGTTCTCAGAAAGATACAGAACAAATTAAACATCATCTATTTCGATACATACAAAGTACAGTGTGTGACATATGGTGGTGGCTATTCCAACCTGTTGCTGTGGTCGCCGTCGTGTCGCCGTCATTGACGCGCCAGTTGTCGCATTGTCGCGGTCGCTGGTTGCTGTCCGACCATCCCCCTGCCGTCGCATCATGGTTGTGCTCGCGCTGGTAACCGTGCCGTCTCGTTACGCCCATGCTGGTGATATTTTTGCCGTGAGTGGGGCCGTCCTGGTCGTCCCGGATCGTCGCGGTCGCGCTGGTAGCCGTCCCGTTGCGATTTGAGCCATCCTGGTCATCCCCCCTCGTCGCAGGTGCGGTGGCGACCATCATCGCGTTGTCGCCGCTGCTTTGGCCATCGCAGCCATCCTGTCGTGACCTGCCTGAAGCTCCGTCGTCGTCGGTCGTCGCGGTCACTGGTTGCTGTCCGACAATCCCCGTGCCGTCGCGCCATGGTTGCGCCCGCGCTGGTGACTCCCCCGTCGTGATCGGGGCCGTCCTGGTCATCCCGGATCGTCGCGGTCGCGCTGGTAGCCGTCCCGTTGCGATTCGGGCCGTCCGGGTCGTCCCTCCTCGTCACAAGTGCGGTGGCGGCCGTCGTCGTGTTGTCGCCGCCGCTTTGGCCATCGTGGCCGTCCTGTTGGGACCCACCTGACGCTCCGTCGTCGTCGGTTGTCGCGGTTGCCGTGCCGCCACGCCATGGTTGTGGCAACGGTGGTGACCGTCCCGTCGCGGTCGAGGCTGTCATGGCCGTGCCGCCTTGTTGCGCGCGCTGGTGACTCTCCCGTCGCGACCGGGGCCGTCCTGGCCGTCCCTCCTTGTCGCAGGTGCGTGGGCGGCCATCATTGCGTTGTTTTGGCCATCGCGGCCGTCCTGTCGCGACCCGGCTGACGCTCCATCGTCGTCATCGTTGCGTCGCGGTCGCATTTGCAACCCCCGTGGCACGCCGACGTCGCCGTTGCTCTCGCATCGCGGTCGCTGTCGCAGCACCTGCATTGTTGCCGTCGTCGTCGTCGTCCTGTTATGGCCGCCGTCACGACCCGCCTGACGCGCCGTCATCGCGGTTGCAGCGCTGCATCGTCCCGTTTTGGCCACCGTCTCGACCTACCTGACGCAGCGGCTTCGTCGTGGTCGGTCGTGGTGGCGGCGTCGCGGTCGGAGTTGCGCACTGCGTCTTCGACCGCCGTCTCGTTTTGGTCCCCGCGCGATCCGCATGACATGCGGTCGTCGCGTCACCGTTGGTGTTGTCGCGATGTTGCTGCTTTGAGTGAGTGAGAATGGCAGTTGGACTGACCGCGCACCTGAGGTTGAGGCTACTGGCCGGAAAATGAGTATGTCAGCTGACCAAGCTGAGGCACACAGCTGCGGGGCACACGGCAAAGAATGTTATAAAGGGGATCCCACGCGGGCAAAGCCAGGCAGGCGAGGACTACCGAAAGAGCCGAAAAAAGTGTCGGAAGAGGAACGTAAGGAGGCCTTTCCCACACAACGCCGGCCAACTTTTTAGAATTTAGAATAGGGATGAGGGTATGGACATGGGGTACATCGGAATAAATATTCCAGGAAGGTATATAATGCATTTAATGATGTAAATTTTGAGTGGAAATGGTGCGGATGGTTTGCAGACTTCCAAAATCCAAAAACGTAGTTCTGGTCAGATTCTCATGCTTCCAATTTGTTCTGGTCCCGGCATGTTCTGGAACCGTTCCGAGAACCCTGAGGCTGCGGAGCGCCTTGGTTCAAGGTCCAAAGGGTAACTATCTACCATGTCTGATAAAAAAAATTGGCCATGAAGAACCACGAGTTTAGGCTACTATGTGCTACTAGAATAAAAATCTTCTCTCCATATAATGCTTCCGGGGCTTCCGGGTTCCTGGAGTCGCGACGTCCCCATGCTTCAGCAGTACTTCCGAGCTTCCGACGCTTCCAGCATTTCTGAGGTGTAACCAGTGCCTCAGCTTCGTCGTTGTCGTCGTGGTGCTTCTAATCTTGTCCTGCCTTATGCCTGACATTGCTAGTATCGTGTGGCCTGTCGTTGTTCGGGCTTTTCCATTTGTTGCGTGCACAAAATGTGGGTGAGTCTTGTGCGTGGTCCTCTCTATCTGACCTTGAAATTGGACAATTCACATGTCTCAATAAATCAATGAACTATGTGACAACGGCGGTTTACCACCATTGTTATGTTTGAAAATGATGTCTACAAATCAAGATGTCTCACATATCAATTTATATTCCACTCCATTGTTCCGTTAGATTAGAGATCAAAGCGCTTCCAACAAAGTGAACAATCAAGTAATCAGATGATGTTAAATACAGGCTGAGTGACGAGGCAAACCTCAACCCAGCCCCTGGTGCATACAACCAACATGTCTCCCCTTGGAACTCGACAGAAGCGCAAATTTGAGGAGACGCAATGCCCCCTCCAACCCTCAGTGAATATATGTCTCACAGGAAAGTAAGTAGCTCACTTTTTCACAGTACATACACGTGCTAAAGTTCCGGAGGTTGACACGAAGGGCCTCTGCCCCTGCTATAATGGATCCGTGCACGTCGAATGAGCGGGAGGTTGAGAGGAAGAAGAAAATGAACGGGTTAGGAGGGAGCCACAGGTATGATTGAGATTTTCTTGTTAGACAAATTCACAACGATGACTTCTGGCAGGAAACGAATGAGGACTGAGGCATACCGTTACAACGCAATCTTCAAGGGGAAATATGGTCCTCCCCCGAGTCCTGGCCAAGTCAGGGGAACCCTTTGCAAGAGACCTACATCTACTTGCTAGGCTCACTACCGGTGGAGGGATGCGTGCTCAGAACCTGTCAGACTGTATGCGTTGTTGGCCGTGATGACATGCATCCATCCAGAGACTTGTAGTAGGACTTCGCTCCACCTCGTTAACGAAGTATTGTAGTCGATTCTCGCGTTCCATAATGCCGATGTCCATTCTGCAAAAAACTGAAATCGAAGGCGTACCAGACTGCCTTCTAATTTCATAGTCCAAAAGTCCACGAACAGTGTCTTGAATGAATGACCATAACTGTTCTTTTGCTCGCAGTCTGGTGTTTACGCACCCTTCGTCAACATCGTGAAGCCGGGACACATGTAAATGTGTGCAAGCGAGTGGGAGGAGCTGTAACAAATACCTGATCCCAAAAGTGGGAATGTGTTTCTCAAAATTGCTATTGCATGAACTCCATGATAGGCTCCCACAATTATCAGCAATATCACAATCCGTGTCGTTTACACGGTAGGTCTCTCGATCCTCGGCGTTGCTCGGTGCTGGCCCTCAAGATGTGTCTAGAACAGTGTGGCATGGTAGAGGGCAAGAATTCAATCAGCGTGAACTGGACGGCATCACTCGACGTCCAGTTAGATCCTCAACGCCGTGTCTTTCCGAGGGACTTCACCGCGGAAAGCGCGCGTTAAGCGGCGGCACGTCCTCAGGGTTTCAGACAGTAAACCAGACGGACGGGTTTTTTCAATGAGCAATTCATTGTCTTCCTGGTTGATTGTCTCACTAGTCACGAAATCTGGATTCTAACGATCGCTCGGATGACAATGCAACATGGCGCTGATAACGTTAATCCTTCCTTCCAAACGGAGAGCCGTCTCGCTCGTCCAACCTTCGACAAAACCACAGAAACACCTCCAGGAAGTTCGTGTAGCGACCTTCCTCTTCCATCATCGCCCACTTGTTGAACTGCTCTTGCGTGGTCGGTCGTTCGTCCTTCTCCACCTGGAGAGCTTTGAACATCCGCGAACGCAGTGCGGGAGTGTCCCAAATGCGATGCGCAGCTCTGAAGATGAAATGTCCCACCTTGCAGCTCGCCTTCGCTTGGTATGTATGCCCAGCGTGAAACTGTGGGCCCTCTCCGTTGTGATTCCGATCTTGCGGAACCCCGCACGAGAAGCAGTAAGTAAACGGTTGAAACTTCACCGCACGCTTGAACGTCTGGTACCCAGCGTCGTCTCTCATCTCCGTGCAGCGAGGATAATGGTCTGGTTCCACCCTTCCATATTTCACGAAGTGATAGGGGCAAGAACCGATCAGCACGGGCATGAATCTGTCCAGTTCACGTGTGCGTGCCAGTCGGGACTGGATGATCAGCCTGGCTTCCATCACCCTTGCGTCTACGCCGGTCAGTAGAGACGCGGGGCATGACCGAGTGATGGCTGTCAGGCTTGGTGAGCTCGAACGGGCATGAATCGCGTTCTGCTGACTGGCCTTGAACGTTGCACGCATGTCAGCACGGTCGTTCTGTCGACGAGCGTCTGCTCACCGATGCCTCCAACCTCGGCCTTCCAGGATCCATGACGTTTTCCATCAAATACGCGCCCCGCATGTCGGCGGCAGTCAACGGCTCCTCCTCTGGAAAGAAGTTCTCGTCGTCCAGCGCAACGCTTGACGGTTCCATGGCCTGAAGCTGTGCGTTCAGCTTCGCCCGCTGCAAGGAGATGCTGCTCACCCCACTCTTCGATGGTCCTGCGACGCCCGAATTTCCGGCGTGAGTCTGTTCGACCGAGCGACTGCTGGAATGACCCTTGCCCTGGACTGGCCAAGAAACTTCCAGGCCGGGATGCTCCACTGAGCGAACCGCAGCCTTGTGGATCTCGCTGTCGGGCTCACAGACGTCACATGGCACTTGACCGGGAATCTCCTCGCAAGACTTGGCCAGACGTTCGCTGTCCAAGCATGTCATCGCTCGCCAGACCTTGCATTTCGGAGCGTGCACGAGCTGATCAAGCTCCCACGTCAGGTTCCCGTCGTTCTTCACTTTGAAGCTGCAAGGCTTCTCCTCTGTCGTCGCAAAGAAAACGTGAGACTCCCGTCCGTCCCTGCCTGCGCGACCAGCCATCTGCATCATGGTCACCAAGCTGAACGACGGTTTGTATATGACCACGAATCGGACGCCCTTCCTGTCGACGCCCTGTCCGAAGCCCGACGTGCAGGCCATCACTTTCGATTCTCCAGCGTCCCAACTCGTCAGCTGCTGGGGCCTGGTGTCTTTCTCGTCGCCTGGACACTTGCTGTGGTAGGCCGGACACGGGTACTCTTCGACGAAGTCCATGAGGAATTTCACCGAGGTGAAGAACACCAGCATTCGTTCTCCTTCCTCTAGTCTACCGAGCAGCTCTTTCGTCAAATGCGCCAGAGCCCGCAGGGACAGTGGGCCGGAGGGGAGGCGAACCGTGTGCAGACCAATCTCCGGACGGTTGGTGGCACATCGAATGATCGCGGTGTGATTCCAATCGAGCTTGAACTTCCGCGCGAATTTCTGCTCCAGCGCTGGAGGCACCGTGGCAGACACGAGAAAGATCTTGGTGTCCAGCAAAGCCAAGTTCAGCGTCAGCTGTTCCCAATTCTTCTTCCTGTCGTCCGGACACATGAGCACGTCGTGGCATTCGTCGATGAAGATCGCATCAAATTTCACAGCATCGGGCACGCTCAGCCGTCTGTCGTGGGTGTTAGTTGGCGTGCGTGGTCGCCAGCAGAAAGGCGCGGAAGCACTCACATCAACAGTCTGCAGTTCACGTGCTCCACCTGCAGGAAAAGGATCTGCACGTCGTCCGGGATGGTCTTCGTCTTCGAGAAGTTGATCGCACGAATTCCTGCCTTCTCCGCCCTCTCGGCCTGTTCGTCCAACAACGCTGCGAATGGACACACGACGATGAACCGCAATTTGTCGTTTGCCAGGACGGGCGCGAGCCACATCATGCTCTTTCCTCCTCCGGTGGGCATGGTGATCATGGCATCGACCCGGGGCTTGCTGTCTGGTCGCCTTTCCACCTCCCGTTCCGACGCCAACATCATGCCTGCCATTTGGGCTGACGACTTCTCTCTGGCGTTCGGGTCTCCGGTGAGATGCTGGATGGCAGCTCGAAGGTTTTCGCGTCGTTCCGACATGGCCTCTGAGAAAAACCATCTACGGGACAGACGCTGCACGACGCACGCCTCGTCCGAAAAAAGTGGGAAGGACGGATGGGGCGGCTCTGTGGGCGTTCCCGGCCAGAAGACATCGTCGGCCAGCATGCCTTCGCTTTCGTCCATGTCGTCCACGATGAAATCACGCAGGCTGTCGCTGTCAGCATCACCCTGGCCGTCACCGTCGCCTTCCATCGGTACGTCCGCATCGGCCTGCGACGACGACGCCGCCACCAACACGTTCGAGCAGGCATGCCGGAGCCTCTTTGGCGATGGGGGGACTTGCGAGCCATCGGTCTCGGGTCCGTCGTCGTCTGGCGGTGATTCCAATGCTCTTTTCCTTCGACCTGGCAGCGTGATCGACTGCGAGCGCTGTGATCGCCCAGGATGGACTTCGAAGGGAGTCATGCTCCTGGCTGAAGGCTGGGGGGTGGCAGGGTCCGTGAAAAAGAGGGCCCGGTCGTAGTAGTCTGAGAGGTTCGGCTGTGATGATTCTGGAACGATCTGCGAAGTCTCCGTCCGTTTCCATCGCGCTGATCGCAGAATCGAGGGCGTCGATTCTGGAGAAAGGCTGCTGGTGGGCAAAGACAGAAGGCGAGGTTTCCGCCGTGGCTGGGATCCGAACGGCGGCTCGGTGAGGTCGATCAAGGCTGGCGGCATGTTTTCGTGCCGTTGAACTGTCACGCCTCGAACGGACGAGCGGGAAGGAGATGGAACGGCCGGAAGGGGAGAGGCTGTTGCTGTCGGGGCAGGTGGAGCGGCAGGAGATCTGGGCGCTGGAGGTCGTTCGCCGTCGCTTGTCGATACAGCGGACGTCGGCCCTGCGCTCGCCTCGGCCACCATTCTCATCCTGTCGGCCGTGATGCCGAGGCCACCGAAGGCTTTGGCCATCACCGCCGTCACCTGAGCAGCCACTTCTGCTGCAAGCTCTCGTGAATCTATCGACGCCGCAGTGCGAGCCCTTCTGCGCATGACGCGAACAGGCCCTGGAGGTGGGTCTGGACCCAATCCAAGAATGCTCGACCACTCTCCAGCGACCCACCGAAGTTGACAGAGCGTGTTGTTCGACAGCCGAGGTAAGGCGTCTTGTACGATCGCATAGTGAGCCAAGTCCACTCTCGCCGTGTGGTCGGCGGCCTGGGCAAGGGCTTCGTCGGCACAGGGAAATGCCTCGTCTGGAGAGATGAACTCCCTTCCCAACGTTATTGCACCCTGGCGGAAGTCCCTGAGTCCCCAAGCGCAGTCGAAAAGCTCCTTGTTCCACTTGGGCAACAGCTGTCCAAATTTCTCCGGCGTGATCCGCTCGCCATCCTGGACACAAAGATACCTGATGGGCGGGGGGAAAGGATGAGCAACGGGCGTTCTTCTGAAGACTCTAGCCAGATCGCTCACGTTCGATAGTTTTGAAAGGCCTCTTTTCCATGCGTGACGCTCGCAAGCTGCGCCTGCGCTTCACGAAGACCACCTCCCAGGAGAACCAGCAGAATGTCCTTCAAGGGGGATGGAACGAATGCGGGCGTGCAAGCGTCCTTTCCTTGCGCGTTCGTCGTCTTGCTATATCGCCCGATGAAGAGAGCTTCCGTACCCTGAAAAATGAGGTTGCGAGCTCGATCGGAGTTTCTCAATTGATGCTGAAGGAATTGGGTTCCCCGCGTCGAAAGGTGGGTGGAGACGAAAATGGCATGAATGACGCGATTCCACATCCGGTCGGCATTCCTTAGCCACTCTCTGACTCGAAGGGCGTCCCACTCCCACCGGTCTCCAGGAGCGACGCGAAGAAGAAACTTCCTTGTCTCCACGAGGCGGTAGTAAAACTCGTGCTCGTGCTTCTTGAACGCCGGCTCATCCAGGAAGCAGTAATCCCTCTTGTCGTTCCCGAGGTCATCGATGACGTGCTTGTCGCCGCTCAGCCCCTCTGATGCCTCATGCCACGAAGACACCCCAGCAAGTTCCAGATAGTCGGATCGGATCGAGTCCAGCAGCGACTGCATTCCAGAACGAAGCTTATGGAGGTACAGCGTCTCCGCACCGATGCTGATCCATTCATGCTTTGGATCGACGAACACGGACGGTTCCTTCACTTGCTGAAAGGCCAAGGCGGAGGCGGCCTGTTGCAACTCCCAGACCATGTTGAAGGTCGTCGGCTTGCCTAGCTGCAACGCGTCTTCATGTGCGTCCCTCAATCGACTGTCGAGAAATCACTGAGAGACTGAACGTCCGATGGAAGGGAGCGACCTACTGAGCGATGTCTTTCTTGGGGCCGATTGGCTCATAACCGTGGATGCCTGCCATCGCGGTGACCAGTCGGCAGAAGTACTTCAATTGTGCCAGGGTGGAAGTCAGATCCTTCGCGTCGACAAAGGAACCGTCGTTGCGCAACGCCCACAGCCAGATGAACACTTCGATCGGGTCTTTCCAACGCGGCTGACAGGATTGGTCTGGATTTCGAACGAGACTCCAGCAGAAACTCTGATATGCAAACACCGCCGCGCCCTCTACGTCTTCATCATTTCCATCTGCCACGTAACGTTCCAGGCACTCGATGAAGCACTCGAGATGACACCTTTGCACCGCTGTGTAGGTGAACGTGACCCCACAAGGGTGTCCTTTGTGTGAGCGGATCATCGCCCTCACCATCTGGGTGAACAGCGATAGATAGCTCTTGTTGCTGGGCGGGATCATTTCAAAGCGCTCCTTGCTGGATGGGCCCGTCAGTTTCATGCAGTACTGACAAAAATGGCTGACGCACTCGTCTGGTCGCAGGCTGCCGCCGTAGTATATGATCTTCCGGAGGGTGAACCCTTCACGAAAGCCGTAGATCCTTTCCCTGACCTTTTCGTGGTGGTGGTGAACGATCTCGTGCAGTGCTCTGTAAATACCACCTTCCTCGGTGGCGGAATGTCCCTCCTTCAGCCGTTGGACCGCCCTCCTTTCCCCGCGGTCGTTTCGAACCTCTGGCAGGAATAGGTCCCAGTCGGTGAGCTTCAAGAGTGGCGTTCGGTCTCGATCGTCGGACGAGGCATTTAGGCATGCCATGTCTGCCATCGTGACCACTTTCGATCGCAGGTGGTTTTTCATCTCCAAGTCAGAAGTCGGATTGAGGTTGGGATCGACCTCGAAGTAGACCTTCCCCCGCCCTCGACAAAGGACCTGCAGGAGAGCACGGCGAAACTTGACGTCCCGGGATGTTCCTCCGCCGTGGTTCTGCCTCGAGTGCCTTACCATGGTGTCCCAATTCTGCACGCTGTACGGACAGTCTGGCGTCGCCGTGCATCTAAAGCCGTCCACTGGCTCAGATATTCCCTGCACAGGGGGCCCGCACGGGAACGGCACCTGGACATGCTCGATCGAACGCCATACGTGGTACCTCTCCATCAAGCTCTCCAGCTGTTCATCTTGGACTTCTGTCAGCTTCACTCCGTGCTGACTCTTCAGGTGCCCTCTGATGTCGTGCTGCGTCAAGCCTACTCGGCAGGTCCTGCAGACAACAAGAAAAAGTCCCGTGTGGACCCAGATTCCCATGCCGTCGAGTTCTCTTCCCCCCTTCAAGTAGTCCTTTCCAGGGATCAACCGCACAGCCCTGCTGTCGCCCGCTCCGGCAACTAGAACCAGATGTTTCAGAGTACGAAGGAAACGAGTTCGCCACTCACTTGACGCGTCGGCGGTCGTTGCCGCCGCTCCATCCGCAGCCTCTTGCTCCCCCAAGCCACCAGCTAGAATCACGCGCTCTCAAGTCAAACCTCTCTCTTGCCAAGGGCGAACGAGGGTTCCATCAGTGACTCACCGGAAGAGCCCACCGCTGCAATCCCTCCGTCCATCGCCTCTGTGTACGGTCCTGTCTCATGCGGAACGCGGAGTGACTTCCCCTTCTTTGTTTGTTCGGAAGGTAGGTCGACGGTCGAGCCGCCTTCAGCTGCGTCTGAGATACGGATGGTCAGATCAGCCCAGAACCACCCGCGGACGTCATCACACACCGATCTTCGCCTCCCCTTCCATCATCTCCTCAGCTAAGTCCTTGGGTTGCTTCGGCGATGACGAGGCAAGCCCGTGGACTTTTTTCAGATGCCTCTGGAGTCGAGTCTTGTCCTGGTATTCCTTGCCACACCCCGAGATGGGGCAGGGATAAACGCCGTCACGAAGAACGGTGTACTTTACCCCCTCTATGGAGAGGTCCGATGAGTGGCGATCAAACCTGTGACGGCGACGGTCGGCGAGACTTTTGAATTCGAGGCCGCACGTCTCGCAGACGTGATTTTCTTTGCCCTCCGTCATTCTGTCAGAAAAGGGGACTTGGCGGGCGTAAGTGTGAGTGTAGTGAGAAATATGAATGGCGTATTCTCGGTTCGAGCTCACGTCCTCCCTCTGCCATTTATCCAATTGCTTCGTTCCGGCATTGGGATAGGGACGCCAGGCTCCGTTCTCCGATAAAGGAATGGCTCACCTCAAGGTCCCAATCGCCGGAGAGTTCAACGATGCAGCCCTGTGGGTTTCCCGCCATTCTTATCAAATCAGCCCAGTTCAGCGACGGGCTTCGGGAAGAAAATTGCATGGCACAACTCAAGACGGTTCCGAGTTGCTGTGCAAGAACGGAGTTTGTAGTATGTTGTTCAGTCCCTGGACGCCACCAAGTTAAAAAGGCCGAACACCTATCGCACTGAAAAGACCCCAGAGATCGCTTCCAGTCTTCCAACCTGTTACAGTCTGCTGCCTCATCGTACTCGCACTGGTTTAACTTCGTGCTTGCATGATCATGCATGTCACAGGCTATGACGCACTTGGGTTAGATAAGTCGGCGTCGTCACCTGCCGTCTGTGCCACCTCCTCTTTTCCTACACCGACCGGCGAGACAACAGGGGGCCTCCGGACTACACCGTCGTCTCATCCCTCTCGTTGCTCTTAGTTTGCACTGTCTGGTTGTCATATTTGGGTCTTCCTGTGCGTACTATCGTGAGACCAAAGTTGCAAAATGGACCAGAGATGCAAAACGTGCTCCACTGCAACACACACTGCATGGATATGGCTCATAAGTGGCCACGTCGTGGTCGTGCTGCCGTTGTCGTGTTGTTGTCACTCGCATGTCGCCGTCCTGCCGTCGTCGCAGTCGGGCGACACAACATGATGATGACGACGACGAAACGACGATCGCGCCACGGTGGTCGTCATGTTGTCGCCATCACCATTGTGATGGTGCGGTGTGGGCGCTACGGACAAAGACGACGGTATGACGGCGCGACAGCGAGAGGGCGGAGTCGACGACGAGAGGGCACGCGGGTGTGAAGGCGCGGTGGACGACAGCGAGAGGTCGAGGCTGATGGCGCGACGCGAGACCGCGAGGGTGCGAGGACGAGGAGGGTGCGAGGACGAGGCCGCGAGGGCCAGAGGGTGATGACGAGATGGTGGCATGGCAAGCGAGGGAGAAGGTGCGAGGCCGCAGCGAGAGGGCGCGTGGGCGTGATGGCGAGGGGGTGAGGTGGACGACAGCGTGACGGTGAGAGGTCGAGGTCGATGGTGAGATGTGAGATCGCGAGGGGCAAAGGGTGAGAGGATGACAGCGAAATGGCGGATGACAGGCGAGGTCGACAGCGAGAGGGCGCGGGGGTGTGAAGGCAAGAGAGCCAGGTGGACTACGTGGCAATGTCGATAGGGCGAGGACAACGGTGCGACGCCAGACCACGATGAGGAGAGTTCAGCACCGCATTGGCGCTTATGGCAAACACCGTACCTGGCGCGGGTGAGGGTGCCATTCCCGTGCGGTTGCTCGAGTACACGCTGCATCATGCTAGCCAAACTGGCCATCATGTGTGTATTTCCGGGGTCCTTTGTGATAGCACAGAGCTGTCGGCGTTAATGATCGTTCTGTTCGTGGCGCTCAGGAACCGAGTCACTTCGGAATGCTAACGAAAAAGACAAGCCCGCAGGAACGGATCTGCAATGCAAATGACTCTCATCGATGACGGCAACGCAGTCCAGGGTTGGTCGCCAATGATGCCGTCATGAGGCTACGCGGTGAGTATGGAAACTATGTCCGGGCACATAAATACCTCACGCTACCACTCACCGTCGACCCTGCCCTTCCCGATGTCACACCTGGCTGACCGTCGCGTCGTGGAAATTCAAACTACGTATTGCCTCCATTCTGTGGACCTGGACCACGCTGCTGTCGGGGCCGAAAATGATCCTGATATGGTCCAGAGCGTCTCTGCCGAGCCCGACCCTTTTCGTGAGGCGAAACCCCTCGTGGCCACCTCGGAGAGGAAGACGGGAAAGGAGAAGCGGTGCCAGAGGAGAGCCAAGCGCAAGCCATTCCTGGCTCAGTCAGCAGGTAGAGCAGGGAAGAATCAGGCGAAGTCCGGCGCACGGATGAGAGCCGCGCGTGTGCTCAAGGACCTCTCCTTCACACAAACCTCTTTGACAGAAGGGGTTTTCACGGCAGCAGAAGGGGGGTGGATGGGAAGCAGGGCGAAGACGAAAGAAAACGGACCGGGGGCGACAAACAGCGATTCACCGCGCACCCTCGAGGAGTTGCTCGATGGCGGCTTCCGCCTCTTTGAGTGGGATGGAATGTGAGTTGCCGTTCCACACGACGGGCGCATTTCCACCTGATGTGACGATGCTCAGAACGCCCCATGCTCTTCTGGACGACTCCGGCTGCGTGATCGCCGTGCTCGCAGGCAGACCGGAGGGAGCGTTTGAGACGGCTGTCGTCGATGAAGCAACGTCATGTTTCCAGCGCCACTGCCCTGATCAAGGAAGACCGGGCACCACGCGCAACAGGGGTTCCTTTCATTCCTTCGTGACAGGAATATCTTATGGGGGAGGGCAGACGGTGCGCCGTACTCAGCTTCCATCTTCACCGCCATCCTCAACCATCCACAGCGCCCAATGCACAGCGCCGAGCAACCGATGTACAAGAACGCGCTGAAAGACCTGACTCAGAGCGACGCCATGCGCAGGTTGGCCGGGTTTCAAAATCGTGAGCAGCATGCCCTCTCCCTCCCCGGCTCTCCCCACGTTCATCCCCACATAGAAGCATTTCAGACTTTCTTCCCCGATATACACGGGTATTATGGCGATTCGTTGACAAAAATGCACCATGCATTTCCTGACCTTCGGCGCCCATACGACACTTCCATCTTCCCGGCCGCAGCGTTCAACCTCGGGCCGGTTACGGTCTGCCGGCCTCATCGGGACTCAGCCAACCTCTCCTTTGGCATATGTGCTATCACAGCGCTAGGACGGTTTGATTCGAAGAAAGGCGGGCATTTGGTCCTCTCAGAAGTTGGACTTGTGATCCAGTTCCCACCTGGGGCGACGGTACTCATCCCCTCTGCGATCATGACGCATTCAAACTCGAAAATTCAAGATGGTGAAACCCGGTACAGTTTCACTCAATACGCGGCCGGCGCACTGTTCTGCTACATTCAGAACGGCATGAGATCGGAGAGGTGCATGAAGGAATCGTTAAAGGATCATGAGGAGCCTGACTATTTGGAAAGGAGACGTCGCCGGTGGGAAGAAGGGAAGCAGCTTTTTCCTCACATCACTAGATACGCGTAAGGATGTCCTCTGCGTAGGTCTGCAAGACAGGCTTCAAAATGTGACCCTTCGAATGCGGTTCTACATTGATGCCGTCCCTACGTCACGCCACCACTCCCACCCAGAAAGATACCGAACAGATTAAAGCATGATTTATTTCCGTCGCGTCACGATCCCATCCCTGCGTCATGTCCTCATCGACGTCGTCGGGACGCTGATGACCGTCCCCTCGCGGTCAGGACCATCATGGCCGTGCAGCCTTGTTGGGCCGCGCTGGTGACTCTCTCGTCGCGATGGTGGTCGCCCCGTTGCGATTCGGGCCGTCCCTGCTTGGCGGGGGTGGGGTGGCGGCCGTAACCGCATCGTCGCCGCTGCCGTCCTGTCACGGCCGCGCTGCCGACCGGTCATCGTCGTCGTTGTCGGGTCGCGGTCGCATTGGCGGCCCCCGTGGCAGGCCGTCGTCCCCGTCGCGGCGCCCACATCGCTGCCGTTGTCGTCTTCGTCTCGCGTCACGGCCGCCGTCACGATGACCAGGCTTCATTCAAGAGAAAAGAACTCCTGGGAAACTCGCGTGTGATAGTCTTGTTCAGCGGTCGATTGGAAAGGCGTCTTGAGCGCGACGAGTCCTTGTTCTTGCCATGGCAAGAGGCAGGCCTGACGAAGCTTCCCGTCTTCACGGGGTTGTAGAATCTCCCCCGACCCAGCTCCGCCAGCCTTGGCAACCTGACTAACCATGCGTGTGCGAGGACGAGAAGCATGATCCAGATCGGCGCTCGCATTGATTGAGTGACGTCAAGATTGACGGCGAAGAGAGTGCTCTGGTCGGTCGAAGGTTTTGACTTCTGCGACATTGGGGAAGGGTGGCTTCACTTTTCGCACAGATCAGACGCGAGTTTACGTTCGGACGGAACGCAGAGCGTGACGGTCATCTCAGACTCATTGGCCATGACGCGATGGTTAACTCGAGCGTCCGCGCCGAATCGAGCGCACCAAATTATTTGATGAGACTACGCCCATTTTCTCGAGCCTCGAAAAGGAACGCTTCCTCCGTTGGAATTCATATGAGTTCTTACCCTTATCGCGCGGATCATTCTGCGTTGCATCGTGTTGCTTGTCGGAGACGACTGCTTCCCAAGTCTCTACATCCATCATTCGACTCTTACACCGCACCTCCTGGTCTCACACGAACGGATGGATGGCGAGCGTGAGGGCTCTCGAACCGCTCATACTTCTGCCATCCCCGGAGTCTGAAGTGCCGACAGGCCGCCTGCGACGGCACCCAGCAGCATCCCGCTGCAGGCTCTTCCGTAAAACCCTACAGAGCCTCGCGCGGACAGGCGGAACCTGGGCCCTGGCGCCTGATCTCGCCCTCCCAATCTGCCAAGGCAGATGGGGCCCATTCGTGATTCTGCATTAGCGGCGCGCCCTTCCACAGACAGCGTCCTCCAAGGCGTCGCCCGGTCCACGGCGGGTCCTGCTGCATGAACCCGGCCAACGAAAGCGCGAGTCCTTTGGACTGCCCGTGATTCTGCATTGGCGGCGTGCCGTGGTTGGCCCTTCCGCGGACTGCATGCACCCTCACGCGACGGAAGGGCGAAGGCACTGCGGGCCCTGTTGCCTGAACCCGGCCTGCCAGTGTCCAACCGCCAAGCCGTCCGTGATTCTGCATTGGCGGCGTGCCGTGGTTGGCCCTTCCGTGGACTGCATCCTCACACGACGGCAGGACGAAAGCCGGGCCCCGTTGCCTGAACCCGACCTGCCAGTGTCCAACCGCCAAGCCGCCCGTGATTCTGCATTCGCGGCGTGCCGTGGTTGGCCCTTCCGTGGACTGCATCCTCACACGACGGCAGGACGAAAGCCGGGCCCTGTTGCCTGAACCCGGCCTGCCAGTTTCCGAATGAAAGCGCGAAACCATTAGACCGCCCGTGATTCTGCACTAGCGGCGCGCCGCGGTAGGCCCTTCCGCGGTCAGCATCCTTCACGGCGTCGCCCGATCCATGAAAGCGGTTGTCCGACGGGCGAGGGACGTTGTGAACGGTGCAGCCTAACCTTCATCCTGGTGAAGGGCAGGGTCGAGCCGAGAACTGCGGCCCTCAAAGGGGAATCACGGTGCAGCGACCAGTCGCCTGGCAGCGTTTAGACGGGCGTGTCCGCCTTTCAAGCACCCAAATGTACGCGCAGAACGGTGAACCTGGAGGTCGTGAAGTGAAAGAAAACTGACGGCAACGTAAATGAAATACAACATTGGCGAAATAAATGCAAATAAAGTACGTAAATGCCCAATAAGGTCGTTGGCGAGCACTGGCGCTGAGAAACGCGCCAGTCCCCTGCGGATGGACCTACAGGCCCTCTCCCGCCCATACATCACAGACCGCTCTCGCGGACCACGCGCTGTGCCCACGTACGCCCTTGGTGTGACTGCACGCGTAGCTTGTTGTCCTACACGAGGCCCGCTGCCCCTCCCTTGCATTGATGAAGTTTCCCGACGGCGTGATGCGCCGAGCGGCATGGCTGCTGTCCATTCGTGTCCCACAGTGGGATGGCTGTGCAGCTTGTCGTCTCGCTCGCCGCCCGCTTGACCGAGCGTCAAGCCCCTCCCGTGCGTCGACGACACAAGGCATCACAGCGTTGAGGCACTTAGTTTCCCGAGCGTTGCTGAGCGGGCGTGACTGCCGCTCGTTCGTCATGACGTCTTGCACGACGCCCGCCTGACCGAGCGGCTTTGGACAGGACCTGCCTGCGTTCGAGCGGTCGACGGTCCAAAGCGCAACGTCGCGTTGCTCGGCCGCCCTGCGGGTACTCGGTCGTAAGGAAGACGGCGCGTTCGGCGCGCTTCGTGTTCAGTCCAACCCCTCACAAACCCCGGTCGTGATGCGGTTAAAACAAAACAAACGAACAGAAAACGTGACGTGATCTACAACCGCTGCGCATCCTGATTCATGTACTCCAACATCCTCCGTTCATGTTCCACGCGCGGCTGTCCTGACGAGTGCGAATGGTCCACTTTCGCTCCCTCGGCGATCAGCATGTCCAGCAATTCCTCGATAGCACCCGGCGTGTCATCCCCGTCGATCAACGAATGCGCCTTCCTCCAACAAAGTTCGCAGTACGCGTCTCCGACGACCTTTTGAATCTCTTCCAGCATGCGGATCTGGCCTTCATCGTCGGCGCCGGCACGCGATGCGAGCACGTCAACGATTCTGGCGTCCGCCACGAGACGATGCCTGTCCGGATGAGCAAAGAAAAACGCACTCTGTTCCTCCGACACCACACGTCCGCCATTCTCATTCGAGGACGATCCTGCCGCGTTCGAGGCCTCAGGTTGGGAGGAGGGAGCTTCCGGAGATCTATCGAGAACGTAAACAATACCGTGTGATACGGAATGCTGAACGAAACCGACGTTTGGAACCCGAGCGCTACATCGCCCGCACGATCCAGGAAGACAACCTTGGGATCTTGCATCTCATGCCAGTGCGGCGGCATAGGAGCCCGGGGATCATAAACGTCTTGACCATGCTGTTCCATGAGTCTCTCGTCCGAGAGGGCATCCAGAAGGGTCGGAATTTGGTTCACGAATCGCTTTTTCATATCAAAGTGGGTGACCTTGCCCCAGAGGAAGCTGTCGTTTTTTTCCAGCGAGGGCGCGACCATCTCTTTGGGGATGTCCGTCTTTCGCCAGTCTTCGAAATCGGGGTGAGAGACGACGCAGATTTCGTGTCAGCCACTCACCAAAGCGCCATGCATTGCTAGGGTGAACGGGATCGGCGGCCAGCCAGCTTCGATCCTTTCCAGGAATCGTGCCATAATCTCGCGTCAGCCAGGACAGACGGTCACGTATGAGGTATTCGTCGAAGATTTCCAGCTCGTCCTTCCCATCTCGCGACATGTTGTGGCGAAGCAGCTCCTCTACGACGTACCTTCGAGCCGTGAGGTACTGCAAAAGAGACACGCCCATTCGATCGGAGAGGTCTCGCAGAACGTTCCGAGACATCCCACGAGGGAGGTTGTTCTCTGCCGAAATCTCCTTCCAGACGCCCCAACCGGTCAGATAATACGCCACGTTGTAACAGAGCTGGACCCAAGCATCTTTGTACCTGGTGGGCAAGGGCAGGAATCCGATTGGCTGGCGAACAGAATTGTACGCTCGGACGACGCATCGTCTGTACAGTCCACCATCAGGATGGGGATACTCTCTCTCTTCCGGTGCGCCGTACCAGACCGCGTTACGCTCAGCGTCTGCCCAAGATTCTTCGCCTGGGAGGGTCTTGACCGACGGAATCTGAAATCTGATCAACCTGGCGGAGCGTTGCTTCAGTGGGGGATCCTTTTTCTTGGGTGCCATGGTGGCGGTTCGCAAGACGTGAATGCAGCTCCGCAATCTCTCATGATGGCGACAGATTCCCACGAGGGTCACCGGCGCGGAACGAGTGTACAGGCATCACGCGATTCCACAGGCGTGGAATTCCCTTTTTTAATCACGTATTGGAATTTCAGCACCGACGGCGCAAATAAGCGTAATCTTCGGCTGCAGCCTATAAATACTTACCACCCACTCACCTCGCCCCCCATGGCCCCTCAACGCAAGACCACTGCTGCAGAACGCAGGATCGCATCCATCATGATGGGTGCCGCGAAATCAAACCCTACAGATCGAGTCAGGAATCCGGCGAGGGACGATGACCAACTCGGTCAGGGGTCCATGGATGTCGACGCGAAACAAGAACATCCCGTGCCCGTCGCTCCGCACTTCAGACACTGCGATCTTTGTGGCCTCTTCCCGGCCTCCCTTCAGGTGACCGCTTGTCGAGGCTGTGGAGCAAAGATGTGTGCTGGTCCGAAGGAAGCTGGGGCCTGCATCATCGCAGACCCGCCCCTCGATGGCGACATCCCCTGTCCCCGGTGTGCGGAGCTGCAGCTTAGCGGTTCCGGGTCGACGAAGGCGTCTTTCAAGTACGGCCAGAACGCTCGATACGACCACAGACATGCCATCGCGACGTGGCCTTTGCTATGCGTCGCAATGCAGACCGAAGGCCCTGGAAAGGATATTTTGGGCGAGAGTCTTCGCATGGATCTGCACCGCGAATACCAGACGCAACCCGAAAATGTATGGAATCCTTTTTTTTCCCCGATTGATTGAAAGTCGGCCGACGGGATGTGACAGTGTCTCTCCACCTCCGTGACCCTCCGATTGGGAGGGTCCAACGCGTCGACATCCAGTTTACGAACTGCGGTTGCGTTCGTCCAGACGGCAAATTCGCTGCAATTCCCGGCAAACTTCATCCTCACCGTTAGCTCCTCCACGGACCCCTTGACGGGGACCATCCTGTACGGGCACGAAGAGGGAAGGCCCATTTATTCGAAGCTCCGAGATCTGGTGGACTCTTTCGTCGGGCGGGACTTGTTGGACAAGGCGAAGGAAGGGTCGGCCAACGCCTCGACCTTGGATGCAGCCCGCGAGGAGCCTCCCGCACGCTCCAAAGTTGTGAGAGGCGGTTGGCGGGGCCTCTTCGTGGTGACAGAAGCCCCCGCAACCCTCTCTGCTCAAGCGACCGATGCGCGATCATTCGTTGCGAGGTGCACTTTTTTATTATTATTATTATTCCAAACGAATTCCGCTGACGTACGGGTCAGAGGTGATTTCGACTTCGTCGCGTGGGTTGCTGACAGGCCAGGCAACCGCGCGCACGTGCGTGCTTTCATCACTGCGATGACTCGCTCGCTGGTCATCGACAACGCGATGACGAACAACCCCAGCCTATGGAGGTTGTTCACCAGGGTGATCGAAGGAACGGCCGGACTCCTGGTAAACGGACCGGTTCTCCTCGTGTGTCGGGAGCGCACGCCGGGAGGAGGCACGTCGCAGGCCGACTGCAGGAGAGTTGGGCTTCACACGCCGCCCTTCAACGCCTGGGGGATGACTTTCCCCGCCTGCGGCGGAAAAGGTTGCCTCGTTGGGGACGAAGATGTGGGGACCCGTGTGAACGAGGACGGAAGCGTGAGCGCCCAGTGTCTCAAGTGCGGGTGGACCTCCGCTGGATTGAAGCGCACGGACATACCTGCAGTCCATCCTCTGTCAGAACGAAACGAGACGGTGTTCTGGCACGCTTTCCCCATCTCTTCCTACGTGCAGAACCACTTTGTCACCGCAACGACGGCCGAGTAGGGCTGCTTGTATTTACAACGACGCCGATTCGAACGGACACGTTTCCCTTTCTTCGTTACCCCGCGTCGTCCTGTATGCTCGCCATTTATAAATGCTTTCGCGAGAGAGTCGTCCCTGTCGTCCCAGCTTCCCATCGAACGAATTCATGCACTCCAAGTGGCCCCTGCCGTAATAATCGAATACGCGGACGTGAAAACACCCGTCTGCAAGCGTGATGCACAGCTTCGAATATCAGCGCTTCTTTCTTCGTATGTGCCCGAATGTCAGCTAGCAGCCCTTGTCGTCGACCTGGCGTCCCTAGCAATCCACCCTGCTGGAACCTGCCGTGTCCCGCTCAGCGCATATCAGAGATGACGCCGGCAGCCCGCCGATCAGGCGACAGCGGGAACGGGGATGCGGTAGTGCTCGGGAGGCCATCGGATAGCGCGCCCCACGGGGGCAGGTCTCCAGACTGTATGGCTGTTTGGTGGTTTACGAAGATGCTGATCGAGGTTTCGAGATCCCTCTTCGTCATACTTGGGACGCTAGCGCGAGGCCGACCGCTTCGGGTTCGAACACGCTGCGTCCCGCAGTGCGTCTCGAACATGAATGCGATGCGATCGTCCATTCGTCCGTGCGCAAGCGCCTTCGAGTGCTCCCGATTCGCTCACACGACTCACCCGTAGAAACCGCTCGTCTCCATCACTGCTGTGCTGTGGTAAGGTATGCCCCCCACGACAAGGTTGCCACGCACGCGACGCGCACCGACGCGCCCTGTTGTCTTGCACGACCCCCAGTTGCCCGGGGTGGCCTGGAGAAAGCTTGGCGACCTCCCCCGTGCATCGACAAGTTGGGCCGCACGGCGGACACGATCTGAACGCGACGCTAGCCATCGCAGCGTGGCACGAGGTGCCCAGTTGCCCGAGCACCACTGAGCGGGCGTGACCGCCGCTCGTTCATGCCACATAGCGCGGTGACCGTGAATGCGACGCTAGCCATCGCAGTGTGGCACGAGGTGCCCAGTTGCCAGAGCACCACTGAGCGGGCGTGACCGCCGCTCGTTCGTGCCACATAGCGCGGTGACCGTGAACGCGACGCTAGCCATCGCAGTGTGGAACGAGGTGCCCAGTTTCCCGAGCGCCACCGAGCGGGCATGACTGCCGCTCGTTCGTGCCACATGACGCGACGACCATGAACGCGACACGTCACGGGTGGAGCTCGTTGTCGTGCACGACGCCCAGTTGCCTGAGCGTCACCCAGAGTGGCCTGACGACCTCTCGTTCGCATCGACGCAACCCGTCCACCAATGAGCGACAGCGTGAAGAACAAAAGAAGAAGTTTTGTGGTCAACATATAGTTCAGGTGTAAATAATGACAAATAAATTGCGTAATCAATGTGCTAACGTCATTTGGGACACAGTGCCAAAGACAGCCCCGCTGGGAGTCGCAAGCTAAACAGCCTCTGCAGTCTTTTCATTCCCGTCGACTTTGCCATAGTATTGCGAGTACTCTTTGGCCCATACAGAGACCGATGGTGTGAACGACGGAGAGATCCATTCCACAAGCTCTTATCGTGGCGAGGGACGTGGTGACGTGGGTGGTGGGAGCGAAAACGCTGTTGGACATGGACTTCCTGGTCGTGTCGACCTGAGAGAAGAACAAGCGTGGAATGGCGTCCGCATGGCTGGACAGAGGCGGTGTGAGTCGCGAGGAGACAACGTCGGGATGAGGTGATGCTTGCAAGGTTGCAACGAGGCTAAAATCAGTACACGCTGCAGGCTCTTTCTTGTGGTGGCCGATAAATCAGCCCTGAGATGCCACGAGGACGGCTTGCGACTCTGATGACGACTGACGAGGCAACTTGTGGTCCCCGGCACTGCAAAGAATGCATGACTGTCAGCAGCAATGGCAGGGGACCCATTGGCGATGGTGAAGAGAGCTGCGTCGACTTCCTCCAGCCTCTTGGTTGCCCAAGTTAGTGCTGCTAACTCCGACAGGCAAGACACTTGTTCAGCTGCTCCCTCCCCGCTCTGAGGCAGGACTCGCGCCACCGTTGCACTCCTCACGAGGGCCAAGCAGATCCCATCCTCCCTGCTTCATGGTACACTTTCATCCTACCGTGCGTAGTTCGCTTTGCACGTATTTAGCGTGAAATCCAACAAAACGAGTGGTCTGGAAGGTTACCACCGCAGACATAAACTCGCATTCCACGGCGGCACGCAGAGATGGCATGGACCCCTCGACGAAGGTTGCCGCGGAAACCTTTGTTGAAGGGTGCATGACCTTTGCGCGTTTCGTT
>JBBPTO010000514.1:0-28360 GCA_038094155.1 Pulveroboletus cf. aberrans
CAACGTGACAACTGCTAACTTCAGGATTAAGAGAACTACTGGATAATTTTTGTTTGTTTAACTTTGCAGATGTAGGTATAGTGCAAGAACTAGGACTCATGAATTGAAATGGTGAAAGTGGTGTGTTTTCACTGGGGTGCCAACTTGGGGGTGGGTGCCGACTTGGGGGTAAGGGATAGTATCTGTTCCAGGCCGACTTGTGCATCACTACCTTGCGTGCATGCAATGTTTATACTGTCTGGTGTTTCCATTGGCTTCCTGGGGACTCACTTCACCATCACTGTCATCCGTTACCACAGCAACCACCTCCTAAGACCCTTTCCACACCCTCCATCTTGCTGTCCTGGTGGCTGGTTGGGTGGCTCTTTGGAGTGCATATGGGTCATGCTCATTGTTACCCAGCATGCTCACATGGTCCTCCAATGTTCTTGACCTCACCATCTCGCCGTTGTCCTCTGTATCACTGAGCAATGTGCTCCATGCACACCTGCTCTTCATTTGGCCATTGTGCAGGTCCTCCGCTGAATTGTCTTCATCTGCCATAGTGCCATTGTCATGCACAGTGAGCTCACTGCTCCCTTCCCCTGACATCCTATTTGTCCCCTGGAGCAGCATGCTCTGGGTGTCTTCCGGTACATTCCCAGTTTCTGCTTTGACTAACTGCACACCCAAGACTTTGCATGCTTGCACCCGGTGTGTCACCACATTTGCCATTGCCCTCAGTCTCACAGACCTCTCTAGGTGTTGTCACTGTCAGCACGTCTGTTGTGGTCATTTTGTGCAGTGGATCCCTTGTTGTGTGCATCATCTCCAGCTTCATTTCCTGGACCTCCCACCTCACCTTGTCCAATTGCCTTGACCATTTCACCTCCCAAGGCCTCTGCGCCATTCTCTGCCTTCCTTTGGCACTCTCCCATTGAGGCTGTCCTGCCTGGTGTCCATATGGCATACATGGTGTTCACATTGACCGGTGATGTGCCACTTGGGTTGTGCGGCCTGTCCGCTGTTTCTGTAGGCCCAGTGATTGTCGTGCTCAGGTTCTTGGTGTTGGAGGTCTCATAGTTGACTTGCAGACTCACTGTGTGGACTACGTGTCCTGTTGTGCCGCTCCCATGAGTCGCAAGGCTTACACCTGCATTGCTTGCTGCCATGGCCTTCTCCAGCATGTTCTTGCTTCCATTCTCGACTTCTCCCATTCCTCTGTATGCGGCCCATACTACTTCTTACTGATATTCTTGAATCCGTGTCCCTTGTGACTGACCTCTGTGTGTGATGGGTTATTAATTGTTGTGTAACTGAACCCTCATGCTTGTACATTCAGTACATGAAAAGTAGTGTAGTCATGCACCATGCACAAAAGACCCTTGTAAAACCTGAGCCCTAAAACTGTGTGCCAAGAAATAAGAGCTCAGAATGCCAGTAAAGTATAATAAATGCAGTGTCAGCTGCAAGTGCAGCGTGCTATGGTCAAAAATGCTGTGGAATACATGTTCGCTTGTTGTGCCATATTACAGTAGTTAGTATGCAAAAGTTACTACTATCGAGCCTTCAATAGATGCACAACACTGTTGCTTGAGGGTGGATGACCCCTGAGGGTACAGTGTTGGTGTGGGTGCGTTGTGTGTTCACCAACCCACAGTGTTACAGGTGTACAACCATAGGCTTCAATTCCATCTCGAGCTCTTCTGATTCAGATACTGCCTTATAGGGAGGAAGTTGATGGTGTGAGGGTGTGTGGGCATGAAGGTGAGAGGGCAAGAATGATGGGGTGATGTGAGAAGTATGCGAGGACAAGATGGTGATGAGGACGCAATAGCACAATGGTGGCAACAACAGTAATGACACAGATGTGCCACAGTCGATGAGGATGGGGGGAGAATTTTTTTACCAGATCTTCATTCCATGGTAAATGTATTTACTTGTGCCATACACTGATGATTATTTGGCTTAGTGATTACAGTGGGGTTCAACAGTGCATATCTTGAGAACCAGATACCCTCTGCATCTTTGCTGAAATAAACCATTAACCAAAGGATACATCTACTGATGAAAAATTACGACAGTTGCCACGAGAGAGCATTACTACCACTTCCATCACAGTGTGTCCTCCAGTGACTTTTCTGGAGCTGTTCCATTCAGTACTTTGATATCAGCGGTATCGCTGTCCCCACTGTGATCTGTGGAACATTTTGAGTACATTAAACCCTGATCGATTCACCCACAAATGAATTTTGCAAGAGATGATGTGGTAAGGAGGGTGGCCATCGGAAGCCATTATCACCGCCAATTTCCTAGCAACTTCATCATCTTGCTTCTTGCTTCTTCCTTTTCTCCTGTTTCTCCCGCCATGATGGATACCATGGTGGTCAAGTGTAGATTAGCCAGACGGAAGCTAAGAGAACCGCAGGGAGAGATCCTATCAGAGTTCTTCATCCGTGCGAGTGGCAACAGTGATAGGGTAGACTCGATGTGTGAGACAAGAGATAGGATCTGCTTACACACCAAACTGGCAATATTTTCTCTGACTTTTTCACCCCTGGAGCACCTGCAAGCATTCATGGCATACTCACAGAGTTCTTCGTCTGTACCAGAGAAATAGCCAGAACATTCGCCACTCTCAGACTTATAAGTGCAGGAAATGGGGGTAAGATGAGACATAAATAGCAAGGATTACTGAGAAGGCCGAGCTTGATGGCTCAGCTTGTCATCCCACGCTCATTCCCATGCCATGTGGCCCACCTCACTGAGGCGTTGCCACTGTCCATTCTGTTTCACTCTCTTTCTGTCCACCTCGCCATTGTTGTCATCTATCTCATGCTCTCTCCATCGCACTTCTCTCCCACTCTCTCTGCCATGCCGTCGTCCATATCTCCCTCTCACCGTCCACCTCGCTATCACTGTCATCCCCTCTCCCTCACATTGTCTTCATCATACCGTCATCTGCCTTGCCCGCGTGCTCTCGTTGGCGTGAACTCATCTATTCCACCCTCTCACCTTATAACAGTGGTCTGTGAATGGTTACGTTGTATTACCCCGCCCCTATTTCGGTCCTATTCCCTTTCTTCTCCCCTATTCTAGGCATCATCTCCCCACTTTGTGCGTGTGCCCGTATTTAATATTTTCGTCTATTCTAGTGTCCAAGGCTACAAGTGCCACAGGCACTGGTATACCTCACATGCCTTCACACTGTCAACCTCGGCCTTCATCCTTCCACCATCATGCTGTCGTTCACCTCGACCCCACATGCTCACCCTTGCACTTTCTCTATCACACCATCGTTCTCCGCCCCCCTTGCTGGCCTGCCGCCTGTATTCCACCATCATGATGATGATGACGATAACATGATGATCACCACAGCGCGATCATTGCATCATCTTCATCATCATCTGAATACCCATCATGTTACCCGTGGGCATGTCAAGTAAAGTGCATGATTGGAGCACCACAGATACGCAAGCTCACAGATACAGGTGAGGAGCATGTGGTCAGTCAGTGTAGCTACCTTAAAGGAAGGGCCGAACTATGAGCCCTAGCCTAGCGAGATGGATAGCCGAGACCAACAGCCCACAGGAAGTGGTCGGCTCATCAGCGAGATGGATAGTAAACAGCCAGGGGGAGAAAAGAGCGTCAAAGAGAAGGTCCGATCAGCACAGAGGGAATGGGCCAGCCAGAGAAGGGGCCGATCAGCATAACAAAGAATCAGCCAATCGGAAAACATTAGGCAGAATTGATGCGTTCAGTAGTGAGACGGGTAGCCAGGCAAAATTACCAGCAGGTGAAACAAGCATCCAAGAGAAGGACCGATCAGCAAGGTAGATGAAAGGGGGAATGGGCCAGCTGGCGAAGAATTGGCCAAAATCATGGGCCCGCCAGTAAGAGCGAGTTGGCCAGCCGGAAAAAAAGGAACGTTGAAGAGATAGGTCAATTAGTAATTGGCCACCCAACGAAAAATAGATAGAAGCGATGGGCCCACCAGCAAGAATGATAGTAGAACAAGTCGGCTAGCCGGCGGAATGCTGATCTAGGGGATGGGAATGCTGGTATCAGCGCAGTTGTATTGGTCATTGGCCAATCAGTATTCGGCGGAGTTCTGTATCTCGGCCAATCTGTCATTGACGCTCTATATTTTGCATCGGCCGGCGTTGGCTGGCCGGCAATTCGTGTAGTAATGACACATTGGCTGGCCCGTGGTTTGCCGGAATTGCTACTGCATGGGGTCTCAACAGAATAATGACTTCAAGCACTCCTCCAAATTAAATCTCATGGAATCAAGCTTCTGGATTGGCCTCCACAATCTCCAGGACATTAGCCCTATCAAACATGTCTGGCAAATTCTGAAACAAAATGTTATGACTACCTCAGATAGAGGATAGACATAGCCTCTAAGAGGGTCTTGGGTACAGAGGACAAAGGAAAGTGGGGCAAGCTGCTCTACAAGGACAGAGTATGAGGATTCTAGGAGAACAAGGCTTTCTGCTTGCTTGATCTCAACAATTGATTGTCAAAGAAAACTGAACTGCCCAATAATCTATCATTGATTGGGTGGCAAGAGGTTCTGTAGGACAGCATAGCCTCAGGAGCACTATGAGATCTCAAAGAGCTAGAAGGGTTTCCAATGAGGAACTAAGCACTAAGGATGAGAAGTGAAGCAAAGACCCAGTGTATTGAGGTACATGAAGGGGAGGTCTAGCTTAGAGATACAAGTATAGGATGATGAAGTTTATATAGACACATGGAAGGTTTAGGGTAGGTAAGGATGGAGTCACTAATGAAGCAAGTGGAATTGCATGGAATGTAATGAAAGTGAATGAGAAGTCATAGTGTTGTAGTCAGTGATGAAAAGAAAAGAATGTTCAGATTAGAACTTATACCCATGTGTATATAAGCAATAAGAGAAAAAGAGGGGCTGATCATAACACAAAAGCTCAACAATTATTCAAAACAAGCTAGGGGTGTATGGAAACCTTGAGAGAGGATTGCAGTGAAGTGGGGCACAATTGAGGCTGAGAAGGTCAAATATTGATAGAAAGTATGCTCAGAAGGCTAGAGGCAGTGATTAAGGCCAAAGAAAAACACACTAAGCACTAAATATATAAAATTGGGATGATGCTCAAATAAGTGTCCCAATGATATGTCATTTTAAAATGGCTGCAACTCAGTGGCATGACAACTGAATTTCATGCTCAAAGTGGGATTAGAAAGTCCAGAGCAAGCACTACCTTCGCTCCTGCAATTTTTTGGCCTTGTTTGATTTTATTCATTGGCAATTAACCAATCTCTTCAAAATGTACCAACATTGGGATACTTTTTTAAGCCACTGTACAAGTACAGGATGACAAGGTTTATATAGATGTATAGTGAGTTTAGGGCAGGCTAGGAAGGAGTTGCTGACTGAACAAATAGAATTGCATGGAATGCAATGGAAGCAGATAAGGAGTCATGGCATCATGTCAGTGATGAAAAGAAAAGAATGTCCAGACTGAGACTTATATCCATGTGTATGTGTGAAGAGGAAAAAGGGGCCAATTATAACAATGGCAATGGATGCAACAAGCAGCCCATTCACAAGAAGAGTTGGCTCACTGCTTGCACAGGAGCACTACACAAAATCCTGCTATAAGATACACTTTCTTGAGCTCAGATGAATCAGTGAGAGAATCCATGAAGACTAAAGAATGTTTCAGTAGAAATAGGGAGCACAGCATATGAACTCACACTTCCAATTATCTAATTTATATCTGTATGAAAGAAAGAGAAATATTAAAAACGATGAAGATGCTAGCAGTGAGTTTTCAGCACAAGGAGTCATAAACAAGCAACCAATACACTTATCAAGAGAATGCATAATCAAAGAAAGCAGGTCAAAACCATTGAATAAGGTGACAAACCAAGTCCACAGATACTGGTGGGTGAATTGATGAAGTATAACAAGGTGTAGTGGGCAGATTGATGGAGGTGTAGTGGGCAGATTGGTGTGATGGTTGAAGGGGGATGCTGCAGCAACAATGCATGTGACACACATGACATGGACAGGACCGAAATTCAAAAATCCAAACTTTTTGTAAAAGGCAAGCACATGGCAATTAGTGAAAAAGTCAACATTTGCATGCCAAGCAAGACAGCCACATTGGCTGCATCAACCCCATTAGAGTGACACAGCCATGTCTGAATGAAACAGCCGCATCGGAGCGAGACAACTGCATTGGAGCGAGACAACCATAGCAGAGCAAGTGCTGAGGTAGGCATTGTGTTCCTCCCTCCCACACAGTGTCACCCATTCATCTTTTGACTTTTGATTTTGAATTGTGATGCAAGTGCCAAGAGTGTGTTCTTTGCCAGACCACCTCTTGACTGGTCTGAGACCTCGACTTCACAGGGGGGCCTTCAAACTGGTCGTACTCATTCGCAAGGCTCTCCACATCCCGGCGATCCATTAACTCTCTAATCTGTGAAGCCTTCATTGAGGGCAGCACTACCAAGGAAAAGGACAGCTGTGTAGTCAAATGAACCTATTTCAACCTCTCTTGAGCTCATTTCGTCATATGCCTCCACCCACCTCCACCTCAAGTGCTTGACTCAGTGGATACTGCAGCTCACGTACATCGAAGACCTACTGACCACTATGAAGTATCAAGCTGTTCAAACCCTTCCTCGCCATGTTCGTCACCTTCTTGCATGCCATGAACGACGCGAAACTGTCAAAGTATAACTCTGGAGCAACTCCGATACAACTCCACAGGAGCTCTGGCGCATTTAGTACGTTCTCCGTCCCCTTTGACTTTGAAGTTGTACTTTACCTATTCTGGAAATCTTTCTTGACACGTCACAAATTTCTTAAGTGTGTCATATGATTTTCTGCAAGTCGTACAACTTATTTTCTTTCATACACTATTCCTTTTTCATTCCGAGCTATTCCTAATGGAAGTCGCTTATTCTCACTTAACTCCAGTCTGGAGTTGCCGGAGTTGGTACGTGCACATACCATTTCACTATTTAATCCCTTCAGGTCTAACCAACTCACCTCAGTTGTGATTGCTCTTTGGGCATCTGGCTGAGGTGAGGCACTTCATTTATTTTACCTATGACTATTCTGATAGTATGTAGTACTGGGCACTACTGCCCCTACCATAGGTGAATTCAGTCATGATTGCTCTTTGGGCATCTGGCTGAGTACTGGGCACTACTGCCCCTACCATAGATTTTGACAGGTTATGAGCCCTGCTAGCACACACTAGCAAAATCACCATCAAACAACACAGCTACATTCTCACCCACAGAACACCGTCATTGCGCCGACGCATCCGGGCCCACCTCTGATGACCTCCGAGACCACCTCTGGCAGAATAGCTACATGCCCTCTGCTCACAAGTCCCACGAACTTCCAAATATGGAAGCTCTGCATCACCTCAAAACTCCGCCGAGAAAAAGTACTCAGAGTAACCCTTGGAACCGACATGTGTCCAACCACGTCTCCTCCTCCAGCCCTCAGTGTCAGCTCCGCCGGAACTAGCCCTGCTGCTCCGCCCATCTCCGGAGCCATCACCTCCACCGAAGATGTCTGAAAGTGGACGGAGCACAATGAGAAAGCCCAAGGAATTATTCAAGACCACATCTGTGATGCACTCTTAATCAAGACCGCTCACCACACCACCACAAAAGTGCTCTTCAACCATCTCGTCACACTCCACGAGACATCAAATCTCGGCTCCGCTTTCTACTCCTTCCGACAGCTCTTCTCCTCCACATGGGATGGCAAGTCTGATGTCTCCAATCATATTGCGTCACTCCGGACCCTCGAATCCCATCTCAACGCCATGAAAATGAGCGTTGACACCAAAATGCTCGCGTTCATTTTATTGAACTTGCTCCCGCACACTCCGGAGTGGGATGTGTTCACTTCCTCCATCGTCAACACCGTGACAGATGACAAGTTGACTTTCGACGCCGTCAAAACTTGCATCATCTCTGAAGAAGCCCGACTCCGACTCTGCTCCTCCGACTCCACCTACATCACCAAAACGGAGCGAAAAAGAAAGGCAAAAGGAAGATGGTGTGAGTACCACAGAATGGATAGTCACAACACAACGGAGTGCAGGCAACAGGAACAGTGGCCGGAGGAGTTAAAAGATAAATACAAGGAAAAGGCCAACAGAGCGGAGAACACTCCGGACCCCGGAGGGTCAGAGCGAACAAATTTAGGTAGTGAGCATGTAGATCGCACATTATACAAACGTATCCAAGCCTACACAACGTCCGAAAAGCAAACAAAAGGAACTCCAATTGTCATAGACTCCGGAGCCACCTCACACATGATCCCACATTGGAGATGGTTCCACACCTACTCCACACTTACCCCTCCCAGAAAAATCAAGTTCGGGGATGACTCTACAGTGAACGCCATCAGAATCGGAACAGTGATCCTCTGAAGTCACACAAAAGGATAACACTACGAAACAATGCTCAGTGACGTCCTACACATTCCGGAGTTCACGCTTTCTCTAATCTCGGTACCAAAACTAGCAAAAGTAGGGATAACTACAATCTTCCCTGCAAACTCCACCTCCTGCTCCACACAAAATAGGTCCGACACAATTTTCATCGGATCCTACACCGACGGCCTATACCATGCAGATGCAACTCTGAAGATTACTTCAGAACTGAGCCTCGTCACTGTTGACATAAATCTTCTCCACCGTCGCCTAGGCCACATTGCAATTCCCCACATACAAAACATGGTCCGACAGGGGCAACTCCAAGGTGTTGACGAAACCTCCAGAACACTGGAGTTCTGCAAATCATGCACTGTTGGAAAAATGAAGAAACTACCTTTCGAGTCTCGGACCGAACTCCGCACTACAAAACCTCTAGAGGTCGTTCACTCCGATGTTGGAGGACCAATATCCCCATCATCCCAAGAAGGTCACCGATACTGGCTACTAATTGTCGACGACTTCTCTCACTTCCCATGGATCTACTTCCTAAAACAAAAAAGCGAGGTCCAAAGCGCCTACGAAGAATGGAAGTCTGACATAAAGCTCTTCTTCTGCACGGAAATACACTCAGAGAACCCCTCCGAAACACATGTCCGTTTCTTAAGGAGCGATGGGGGCACCGAATACACAAATGCAAAGTTCAAGGACGCACTCCGAAACGATGGAACGCTCCTTGAAACCTCCACTCCATACACTCCTGAACAAAATGGCCTGGCTGAGCGAATAAACCAAACTCTCTCTCTCCTCGCAAACTCCGTGTTGGAAGACTCCAAACTCCCAAAATCCTTCTGGACTGATGCCATGTCCACCGCGGCATACATCACCAGTTGGAGCCCAACCTCTGCACTCGGAGGTAACACCCCGTTCCAAAAATTATTCAACCGACATGCCGACTCCTCCGTATTCCGCCCTTTCAGATGCCTCACCTATGCCCTCATTCCGAAACAGCAATGCAAAGGAAAATTCAGACCACACAGATGAAAATGCATCCTGCTCAGATATACCCACGGACAACAGGCCTACAAACTTCTGGATCTCGAACGGAGAACTATCATATCCAGTCAACACATTACATTCAATGAATCCAGAACCATCTCAAGTTCGGAGGCTGCCCCTTGGAAATGTGCATCTGAGGGTCAGTGGGAGGGCCTCACCTCTGTAACTCCTACCCACCACTCTGAGACGAACTCCAAACCTGACAAAGACTCTGATGAAGTATCCCCTCTCAAAGCAGTGGGAGCAATTCCTCCACCGGAGACCACGGTCACCGACCTAACAGAACAACTCAGCCAACTCCACATACATCCTCCCGAATCATCTCCGACCCCCACTCCGAGCACTCAACACCACTTCGCACCAACCTCACCTCCCACAAAGATTATCGCCAGAGTTCACAGAAGCAACCGAATATGCAAACCAGCAGACAAAAACCAGGATTACCTATGAATGCTGGAAGAGGAAACAAAGCGAAAACATTTGCCAGAGGACGATGTGGAGGAAGCTGAAGTGGAAAACACTCTCTCAGAACCTGAGTCAGAACCAAACTCCTCCGAAGACACCCCGAAACTTCTGGGCATGTTCTATGACACGGAAGAAAATCTTCACGACAACATCTTCGCCAGAGCAGCCCACGGACCTACCAGAGATGACCTTCCAAAAACCATTAAAGAAGCATACACACATCTGGATGCTGACGCATGGAGATCCACTGTGGAGGAAGAGCTCCTAAGCCTGAATACAGACCACATATATGAAACAGTGCCAATCCCATCTGGAGTAAAGCCCATCACATCCAAACCAGTATTCTGCATAAAATACGATGAAAACGGAAAGGTCGACTGCTACAAAGTCCGAATCATAGCTCAGGGCTTCACCCAAAAGGAAGGAGTCAATTATCAAGAGGTATTCGCCCCAGTTGCAAACCTAGACTCCGTACAAATCATCATTTCACTCGCCACTAAACACAATCTAGAACTGGACCAAATGGACGTCTCTACTGAGTACCTGAATGGAGAACTCAATGAGGAACTCTACCTCCTACCTCCGGAGGGTGTTCCAATCCAACCCGGATACTGTTGGCGACTCCGAAGATCCCTATACGGTTTAAAACAGGCAGGACGGACATGGAATAAGACGTTAGACAAAAAGCTCGGAGACCTCAGATTCATCCACTTGGACGCTGAAACATGCTTATATGTCCTCCGAAAAGGAAAAGAGGTGTGTTTCCTGGTGGTGTATGTCGACGACCTCCTCCTTGCAGCGAGTACTTGGAGCTTCATGAACTCTGTAAAACAAAACCTCTCTTTTGCTTTTAAAATGCATGATCTCAGAGAAGCCAAGTTCATCTTAGGTCTGGAAATCAAACGAGACCACAAGCTTCGGACTATCTCCTTATCCCAGTCACAGTATGCTCGGACTATCCTGGAACGCACCGGAATGGCGGAATCCAAACCCATTTCGACACCAATGGCCCACAATCTCTCCCTTTTGATTGACAATCCAGAGGACAACTCCATCATCACGGAAACAACTATCAGAGGAAAGAAAGTCTCATACCTCACCATCATAGGCTCCTTAATGTACCTCATGCTTGGCACACGTCCAGACCTAGCGTTCGCAGTTGGCACACTTAGTCGTTTCAGCGCTGCACCCAAGAAGTGTCACTGGGAAGCAGCAAAGCGCACGCTCCGATATGTCTGAGGAACCCTGGATATGGAACTCTGTTATGACAGAAATGAAATATCCATGGACCTAGATTTTCACGGGTACTCCAACACAGGCTGGTCACAAAACCCCGACAATTCCTGATCAGTCTCCAGTTTCCTATTCCTCAGCAACCGAGGAGCCATCTCCTGGTCAAGCAAACTGCAAAGCATGGTTGCATTGTCTACTACAGAATCGGAGTACATAGGACTTAGCAATGCCAGGCAACATCTTGCCTGGCTCCAAACTGTCATATCCATGACAACTCCAGTCCTCTGAGCACCAACTCCGCTGCTATCTCCGGTGTGTTTACACCACATATGCATCTCCGTTCCTCCGGACCTCCGTATATATCTCACGTTATGTCTTTGTTCCATATTTAGTTAGATCCCACGCTCTGTACCTTTCTCCGTCCTGTGCAGCACAGCTCCAGCAAACTGCACAACCGGTGCGCAGCTCCAGTTCATAGATCCCCGACCTCCGTCTCATTACTCATCCGTTACGACCTTGTTACAAATCCGATGCACTCCGTAGTATATATTCTGTACCATCTCCGCTGTACATATCCAGTCGTAATATCGAATTGAGTACTCGACGTTCTCTCTCCTCGATCAGCTTGACGCTCGGCTCCTGCCGAACTCCGACGGATATCATCATCCTCCTCCGAGTCTAGACGACTCAACTCCGCACCTCCGACCCTCCGCAAATACAGGACCACAACCCCGAGACTTGGATAGTGGCGCACCACATAAGGTGAAGCCAAGGTCCTATCAGCATCTCCGGAGTTCCGGAGATACACCGGAGTTCGTCCGCACGGCCCTAACACTCCTCCAACTTGGAATCTTTATCTAGCTATCCAAACTCCACAATGGCCCCCTGGATAATGTCATCAGGAATAGATGGCTTCTTCATTATCTTGATGAGAGGTACTCTGGCATGAATCCTACAACCCATTAGTGACTTAACATAGCACCTGTACAAAGTGCTTACCTTCCAAGGTTGTATACCTGTTGCATGATATTCAATAGAATACCCTTCTGAGTTTGCTCCTTGAAATAGCACATCATTTCAAGGTGTGTGTTGAAGCATACCAAGTAGTGGTCCTCCTTGAACATAGGTTTTTTGAATGATCCAGTTTCCCATTCATCGATGGCACACTCAAACTAAATTGTGTCAGTCATTGATGGGTGGACAGACAAAGAGGGCTGACCCTGGTGAGTGCTAGCACACAGGCTACAACAGGAAACAGCTCAAAGTACCTGGCCCATTTGACACCCTCATCTGACTTATGTTGGAATAGGACTTCATTAATAACTTGTTGAATGGCACCATTCCTGAAAATTCCCTGGTGCTGTGGGTGAAATTCCTGTTTGAGATATTAACAGTTAATTGCCTTATATGAGACAACACAGTAAAACTTATGCAATACATAAACATGGTGTGTGTTTTCAGTTCAGTGAATAATGTTTGGTTCTTCTCTATGATGGCATAACTGTCTCCTATCTGGAAACCATATGTGGACACAATGATTGGTCTGGCTTTCTGTTTAAATTGCAAGTGAAGGTTTGTAGCTTGCACCATAATCTAAGAATAAGTTATTATCGTGGTTGTGCTTACTCACAAGCTTAATGAGGGTTGTGTCAGGGGCAGCATCAGGCAAACGGTGGTGTTCACATGCAAGATTCCAGGCTGCTCTTCTCCAGTCTAATGCCTGGTCATCTGTAGGATAAGGAGTCTTGGTGAGTAAAATAACATGATAAATTTCAATTTCCATGGCCAGAATCTGATGAGTTGACAACTCATAGTTCCCTGCCTTGGGCTTGACATGCTGCCTGTTGTCTGCATAAACAGGGTGCAGTGTGAATATTGACTTCTCTGTGTTGTTGGTGGTTCCTGTATTTCCCTTCATCTGCCTTGCCTCCATTTCTGTTTGTGGCCCCAGCACATATTCTTCATTGTCACTTTCTATTATAGCCTGCCAACTGCATTTGCATGGTAACTGTTCAGGGTCTGCAGTGTCCTCTTCAGTGTCTGTACCATGATCACTCTGATCCCTTTGAATGCCATGTTTGTAGTCAGCGTAGTGCAGTGGCACTGGATAGTCACAGACCGTTCAGAGATGCTCATGTGAAATACATGCATGGCCCCAGCATCCTTGTTCTTGGGGAACAGCATAGGCCCACAGTCACACATGCATCCTGGTCGAGAAGATGGACACAAATCCATCTGTGATAAGTTTTGCAGGCTCTGGAACACACATTTGCAGTGGGATTGACTCTATAACAAGCAGTTAGTCTTAGATTGACAAGGTAATTAAACTAATGCACTTACTGGTGTGGCAGAAGTGCGATGACCCAGGAGAAGAGATTGCTTGTGCCAAATGAGAGACTTTATCTTTGTAAGGTGTCAAAATATATAACTCCTCCAAGGTCCTCCAGACCTGTTCCATGCAACTCCGAAGCTTTTGCCTACCAAGTATAACTCCTGACTCCAGAGTTATTTGGAGTTGACTCGATATTCAGTAATGTCTCTTTTTCCTTTTGGACCTCATACTTCCTATTCCGGACTTTACGTCGGAG
This sequence comes from Pulveroboletus cf. aberrans, assembly GCA_038094155.1. Lineage (NCBI taxonomy): Eukaryota > Fungi > Basidiomycota > Agaricomycetes > Boletales > Boletaceae > Pulveroboletus > Pulveroboletus cf. aberrans. The sequence continues at coordinate 13,775 of JBBPTO010000514.1, forward strand.
TTACTTCGGAGTTTATGCGCTCTGATTTCTGTCACTATTTTAGTCAGTCTGCTTTGTCATTCATTCCTCAGTTGTTCTGCCATCACTGTGCAACACTGAGGTTAGTTTTCTAGCTACATCTAGCTTTCTATTTTACTTATGTTTGTAGTCTGGGTATCTCTACCCTCCTATAGGTAAAATACAGTTGTTCTGCCACCACTGTGCAACAGCTGAGTTAGGGTATCTCTACCTCTTCATAGTGCACACATTCTAACATAAGGTCAGCATGTGTTAGTTCAATGTGATGACAAATAGATGTACAAATCACTGGCACTCTGGTGGAGACACTGCCTGGAACAGAGGGAACTGCTCCCTTACATGGGATGAGAGCCTTCACCATGGCAGTATGAGTGGTTGTCACAGAGTGACCTCCTGCAGGATGGACTGAGAACTAAGAGACAGACAGTTCAGATTGTGTCAGTGAAAGCAACAAAAACTTACAGCCTCGTCAACCAACATGGGGACTTGAACATCACTGACCCTGTGCATCTGAGTCCGTTTAGTCTTAACTGGGTCTTGTTCCACAGCCTGCAAGGCTTGGACATGTTTGTGAGATTGTTCCTCTTGCCATTTCTCCTTTTCTGAAACTTTCTGTTGTTGCACAAGGTTCTGCTGCCCGAGATCCTCTGATGAATAATCATTTGTAGCAGTTACAATCACTAGAGTATGAATCTCACCTTTTATAGCTTGAAGCTTTTCCATGGGACAATGGGTGTGCTTGGCAACCAAGCAGGTTCAGCACTGTGAAATTGGGGGGGAGTGCCCAAATTGGTACTAGGCATGATAAGTCTATCTAATGGTGAATGAAATGATGAAGTTAAGAACCTGAAGCTACCTTAAATACCTCCAATGATGAGGCATGAGATTGCCGATGAGTTGTAAGCATTTGGATACTTAGTATGGTCAGGCTTGTCTGCCATGTGCCACCCAAGTTGAAGGAGACTAGAGCAGCCCCAGCCTGCCATGGTGCTGACTAAAAGGTAAATATCCCCTTTTGATGATGAGAGATGAGACTGCCAATGAGTCATAAGTATTTGGATACTTAGTATGGTCAGGCTCGTCTGCCATGTGCCACTCAAGTTGAAGGAGACTTAAGCAGCCCCGGCCTGCCATGGCACTGACTAAAAGTTAAATATCCCCTTTTGTCCATATGTGAGCATAGCAAATAGATTGAACACAATGGATGGATCAACTTGTCTACTGAAATGTGGTGTCAGGTCTCACCTTGGCAGTTCAATGTTACTTGATGGCCATATTGTTCTGAGTTGATGATGACAATATGATCATCATGTTATGTGACACAGAACAGTCAGGGGTGTTGGATGGCAATGGAGATCCTAGGAATCAACCTAAGAATGCGTCAATACATGCATGTCGATGCTAAGAACAAAGAGAAGGGACAGACCCACTAAAAATGGCTCAGGAGTTCGACAACCATATGGTGTCAGCAGTGAAATCTTTATTCTTGCTTGTCCTTTCAAATGGCTGTTTACAATGGGTAATCAGTGATGGAAATGAGGAAGAGTATTGCTTGTCATATGTTGTTGATTGCCTGTCTGGTGATCCAGTGAAGTCTGTGAAGAGTCTGCATACTGTGTTGGGGTGAAGAGTGGAGTTAGCAGGGTTGAAAGCCTTCTGAGCTGGAAAACCTTAGCACTCTGGTTAACTATGAAGGAGGAGGAAAACTCCACTTTCCCTGTTCCCCACTACAGCTGGCCAGACTCCCAACTGCTGCATGTCACCAGTTATGATGGTATACCCCACAGAAACTGTGAGCCTGATTGGTGAACCAATCGATCCCCAGCATTCACTCAGTTCAGAGGTGCTGACATATAAGAAACATGAATTGTTTTCAGGCAATGCAGTAACTGGCACATTAACACCCCCTTCTCCCACCAGCATTTCAAGTACCATTACTAGCTCAGGTGGCTCCTCGACTATGACAGACTCTCTTGTACCTTCATCCTCACACCAAGCCTCATATCTGACTCCTAACCTCCTTGACACCTTGAAATTATGTTTTCTACAAAAGAACCTTAGAGGGGGAGCTGGGTCTGGCATCACTCTGAAGGACATAGAGAAGGTAAACCTAATGGTATGATCTGTATCTAATATCTTAACTTACAAATATTTCAGGGTGAAAAATTCTTTGTGCAAGGTATCAAGGGTACCAAAATGTCCTCTGTGGCACTTGAGGAGGCTGCACTGATGAAGGAAGCTGGCTGTGAGACCAGATGCCTTTGTGCTGTGGCCTGTGCATGGAAGCTCAAGGAAGCTGAACACTATCAGAAACTTCTTCACCACCTCCACCAGCACAGCAAGAGCAAGTATGACTTGTTCAACCTATCAGTCACTGACCTCGACCACTTGATTCGATTCAAGCATTATGAATACTCAGAGGAACTCACTTTGATGGTTACATCTGACCATCAGCTGAACATTCTGGAAGGTGAAATTCAAGCACATTTACATGCACATGAATCTGGAAAAGGGGGACAAAGCAGTTCTGCCTGCAGAAGCAGCAGTGGCAATCTGAAGATTGAACTGGGAGCTGGGGTGACCACAAGGTAAGCAGCTCCCAGACAGGTAAGGAAAGTTTGATGTGATGGTGCCTACTATTTTCTAACTTCAACTTAGGGTCCACCTCATGTGCATGTTTGCTGACCCACTCCTCTCAGCCCTATAAATACATAGAATGCCTAGCATGCCACCTGCCATTCAGACCCACTTCTCTGTACTTGCTTTATTGTTGTATGACTCTGTATCTTGCATCTATTGTGATTTTTTATTTTTCATGCTTCACTGTGAGATCCTGACACCCACTGGTAATAAACAATATCCAGGTCTTCAAGCAACCGCTGGGTATGAGTGTCCCCCAGAGTGTGCATGATCAATGCACTCATGGTATATCAGGCAACCTGGGATGCCACCCAAGGCCCTGTGGGAAATTGGAGCCCTTCATATGCTACCTATCAAGATAATCATGCCAGCCCTGCATCAGCTGCACCCTCATCTACTGCTGCTATTTCCTACAATGATTCAGCTCTCTATCAGTACTTCCTGCCTTCCGAAAATCATGGAATGGATGACCCAAACTTACCACAGGTGCCATCATTGTTCACCAATGCTGCTTATGAACATATTCCAGCCACATTTGGGTTTATGCCCATGCTACCTGCTCAGTATGAACAAATGGTAATGCAGCATTGCACTGCACAACTCTTTTCACCAGCAGAACCAATGGCCCTTCAGTATCATGCACCTCCATCCCAGATGCACTCTGAAAACCACTACCTCTGCCAGAGGTTGGGGGCTGCGGTCACCACTTCTCATATGGGTGAAGCCACTCCTTACCACTGTGGTCCTTCTCTGTCCCAAGCTCCCCCTGAAAACTCTGACCCCATCCAGAGGTTGATGGGAGCAGTTGCCCCCACCTGTACAGGCAAGTCATCTTGTGGTACATCTTTCAATGTCAAACACGTGCATTTCCTTCATTTCTCTATCTATTACTGGAACTAATCACTTTTGGCATAGCACAGCCTCTCATGCAAACTGAGTTCCCAGTCTGCAAGAAGGCATGCACCACCAGTCTTCCCAAGTGCAAGTCACAAGCTGCAGGTCCCAGGCCAAACACTCCCAACCCAAACACACCCAACCTGGATACTCCCAGCCTAACTCAGCGCACTCAGATGGAACCTTGTCCCCTTTTGAAAAGGGACAAGAGTGCCATCACTAAATGTGCTGTCCAGTACTTTCTTCAAATCTGGCCAATGTGTTCGCTTTCTGATGAAGATACTACATTCATCGACTCTTTAGCTATCAAGTTTGCACAGAAAATGGAGCCAGAAAACCCTCATAAGTACGCAGTGTCATAACCATTGGGCACAACTAACATCACCTGAAAACAGGTGGCTGGGAAACGACCCACAGCAAGATGGTGTACCAGACAGGGAATCAATGTGGCGACAGGTTGTTTGCCATTTCAAGGATGTTGCATGTTTGACAGTCAAGCATTTCTATGATCTTTGGGTACCAATTAATGAATGCTGTGATCTCGCCCCTTGCTGGAGTGCCAAAGTAGATGAATACCTTTCAAATTGGTTGTACATTGATTAGGTAGTCCAGGTGACTGATCCTTTTAAATCGGTGTTGGATACTGCTGAACAAGAACTACAGCATGATGATGGATCTAATATTTTACTCCCATTTGGCCACCTTGCTCTCTCTACTGTCATCCTGGAAGCTGTGTGGGTTGTCAAGCCCATGTACTATGGAATTTTTAAAGAGACCAAGAACACCGCCTCGATGAACTCATTACATTTTCATGCACCATCTTATGATGGGCTTTGAAAAGTCTGCACAAGGGGCCCAAGCCAGACTTTGATGTTTCCTGATTTACCCCAACTTACAATGCAGCTCTCAGGTGGCTTACTGAGATGAGGAGTGGCATTGCTGGAGAACATGCACAGATATTTTTAGCCTCATTCATATCAGACATTTGGGATTGGGGTCAGGAGCTGCGGGAGACCTTTTTGTGTCAGTAGAGACTGAGTGTAGTCAAAACACTTTGTAGAGTCCCTGTCAATTGTGATTTGTGATAATCTACTTTTGTAATACATGGTTAGATGTCTGCATCGCATCTCGACCCTGACATCATGATGGTCTGCATTTGTAATACTATCATGGGTATGGATATGCCTCCTCATTCAGTATTTACATTGTAACACAACCACTTTTTCACATTTCTGCCTGGTTTATACATGGAATGGTGTGTAATTAGATGAGCTACAAAAATATCCAGAAATCATATTTTTTAAGTGATTGTGTCGACCTACAGAACATTCCTGGTGTGAAATGTAGAAATGGGTAGTGGAATGCCTCCATCAGTCACACCCAGTCACACTTGATGTATTGAATCTCCGCTTTGGCAACCATGGCACACCATACATGGTATGAACAGGATAGGTATATTTGAAGGGAAAGACAAGTATGCAGGGTAAGCTATGAAAATTATGTGAGGTATATACTGGATAGACAAAATGTCAAAATATAACACCTCTGATCTCCAGTCTCCTCCAAGGTCATTTACAACAACTCTGAGATCAACACACACCAAGTCCCTCTGGAGCATCTCAGAGTTGATTGTTCATTTATGTAAGGTCCTATTTCCTATCTCGGACCTAATACTTCCTATTCCGGACATTACATCGGAGTTATATCGGAGTTTAGTGCTCACATCTCTGTCTCTATTTAGGTACTTGGCATTGTCCTTGCTTCCTCAGTTGTTCTGCCACACCACTGTGCAACAGCTGAGGTGAGCTTCTAGATACTTTTCTCTACTTTACTTTACCTATGTCTGTAGTCTGGGTATCTCTACCCCTCATAGGTAATACAGTTGTTCTGCCACACCACTGTGCAACAGCTGAGTCTGGGTATCTCTACCCCTCATAGTGCACACATTCTGACACAAAAACTATGCATAGTGACAACTGAATGATCTGGATGAGAATGATTATGCCTCACTCAGGGTATCATCTAGGCAATGTAGAGTCAAAACATAAATTAGCACATTACTGCTGCTTGAAGCAGAGTTTCTTTTGTATGCTGCCATGTCACACTTTCCATAGTGAAAAGATGTAATATATTGACATGTCTGTTACACAGTCTTTCATTTGTGCTTCACCTTCTGTTCAAGAAACTGGTCACAAAATTATATTTGCAACCAACCATGCTATCAAGGAACTCAAGAAGAATTTGCCATATTTTATTCATAGTGTGTTGAGCAGAATGAGCAGATCAGTGTATCAGGCATTGCGATACCCACCAGGCATATCTGTACCCATGATAGTAGATGGGATTGATATCCACTATCTCTTCACTGATATCCCTAAAGGATTTGCTCCTCACATGTGCATTAGCTGTATGTAGCCAGAGTATTATGCAACATGCGCCACACATGTGCTGCTGCCTGGCATCAAACCCTCTGCTTACAGGTGGTGCTGTGATGTTATAGACAAGACACACTGAAGATAGGTTGACTGACCTAGACTGCTATAGGTCTCCAGATAGGAAACTAGCAGGTCAGTAACACAAAGAAAGAAAGTGAAGGAATGATAGGTTTATCCCAGGGAAATTGCAGGTAGAGAATCAAGGGAATGCAACTGCAGGGCTTACAGGACTCCTTGTTAGTCGACCTAGAAGAGCTTCTAATGCTTCAGACATGGCTAATGAGCACAGGACTTGACTCTTATAGGATCAAGAGAGAAAGAGAAGAGAAGAGATCCAGATATGACTGGATTGATGAGGACTGAAGACTCCAACTCCAAGTGAGTGATAGATGATTGATTAGATGTGTGCAAAACACAACTTTTATAGTCTGGGCACACCCAAGACTCTAAATAAACATAAAGAAGGGAAAAGAGATGTGAATCTGGTGACCGGATCACAATATGAAGCATCTGGTACATAGCATTTGGTACACTATAAGTATAGTAGAAGACTATCCGGTAGATGGACCAGATTGAAAAGGAACAGATACAAGAAACCAGATACATATGAGTAGAGTGGACCAGAACTGGATTGAATATGAATGGACACAGATGCTTGATGACTTGACAACAACCTAGTGAAAGTCAAGTAGGTGTAGAATGATTGGATATGGATCTAAGGAGTGATAGCTCCTTACATCTGAGGAGGACTTTAGCAACTGACTGTCCCCGGTCAGTCATGTGATCGTGGGGAGCGGAGTTTGAATGAGAGACAAGTCGTGTCACATTGAGGTGCGACTTGCCACAATGACACTTCTTTGTTCCATCCCCCATACAGCAACAACAACAACCCCAACATGTTGACCCTTGCCAACATCCTCACATTTGCATGAACTGAGAAGATGGATGGTCCAAAGGAGGTGGCAGTCGAGGCACTGTGGTGTGCTGACGAGTGGGTCTGTGATGTCATGAAGGTGATGCCAGATAACAAGGAGGAGCTGCAGGAGGACCAGGAGATGTGGGTGAGAGAATGGGATGGCACTCTGGTGAGTAATGTGATGCATGTCATGCCTTCTTCGCATGCTAACAAGTTCTATAGATGTGACTTGAGACTTGCCTCCAGGAGGCACAAGAACATAGGGCTGAGGCCCACATCAGCAACATGACAGTTCCCATCATACAAGAGGCAGGTCTGTTGGTGGAGCGATAGAAGGCAGAGGTGGTGGAGTGAAAACGGATTGAGGAAGAACAGGTGGCCAAGATGAAGGCAGTGCAGGAGAAGGTGGAGGTGATGATGATGACAACAACAACAACAACAACAACAGATCCAATGGAGCTGGCAGTGGAGGAGAAGGACATGGCGGCAGAGAAAAAGGAGACGATGAGAACAGATGAGGTGGGCAGGCTGGATGGGACAGCTGAGGGGGAAGCGGCATGGCTGCTCACAGTCATGATACTGCGACCCAAGGTGAGTGATGAGGCTGAGCGGATAGCAATGGAACTGACCATCTGTAGCACAAGCGGACACCAGAGGATGAGGAGGAAGAGCCTAACACGATGATGAAGATGATGACAAAGAGGATGGCTGAGATGGAGGGGGTATGGCACACCATGCCATGCTCCCATTGTGCATGGTCCAGTGCTGCCTGCACCAGACCAGAAGGGCAGACCTGCATTCACTGCAGAAAACTGAAAGCTAAGTGTGAGAAGTCGTTGGGTCAGGGAAAGGCAAAGAAGGAACTGGAGGAGAAGATGATGGTGCCCACAGATAGGAAGGGCAAGGTGCCAGGTGAGTAATGGATCGAATTGGTGTGGTGAGGAGCTAATGATCCATTACTATCATGGGTACAGATATGCCTGGTGGGTATTGCAATGCCTGATCCACTGATCTGCTCGTTCTGCTCAACACACTATGAATAAAATACAGGAAATTTTTCTCGAGTTCCTTGATAGCATGGTTATTTGCAAATATAATTTTGTGACCAGTTTCTCAAATGGAAGGTGAAGCACAAATGAAAGACTGTGTAACAGACATGTCAATATATTCCATCTTTGCACTATCATGAGACCAGGACAAATCTCTAAGTTATGAAATACAGAAATCTGGTGCAAAACTCTGTATTCTACCTTTTATTCACCTCTGATTAGTTGTTTGTGAGCGACATGAGATGAGAACATGCTATCAGTGTGTGGACATCAAGGAAAGTATGACATGGCAGCATACAAAAGAAACCCTGCTTCAAGCAGCAGTGACACACTAGTGGTAGCCTCAAAGGAAAATGGAAGCCTGACCTTGAAGATATCGCTTCACTTCTCTGTGTCCCATTGAGTGGTACAGTTCTGGACCTCATTGAATCAATCAAGAGCACGTTGGTCAAAACTGCCTCTCAGCACAAACAGGATCCTCAGTTTCCTGGGTTGTACAACTTGTACAACTTCAAGGACGTGAGGTCCATCATGGTTGGGATTGCTCATATGTATATCTCGTATTTCACAATAGTCACAGACTGAATACAGTTCACAGGCATAGCATGCGAGCCATCTACTAGTTCATGGCCTCCGTTGTCCGCCAGCAACTCTTTCTGTTGATGAAAGCCAGCCACCAAGACTTGAAATTGATAGTCTTGTCAACCATGTCATAACTGCTGGCACTTCACACATTCCCTTACTAGGTTGCATTGAACGCCCACCATTTGTCCCCACCACCAACACTCTTTATGTTTTGACTCTACATTACTTAGATGATACCCTGAGTGAGGGATAATCATTCTCATCCAGATTGTTTGGTCATCACTATGCATAGCTTTCGTCTATCCAGTATATACTCTACATAATTTTTATAGCTTACCCTGCATACTTGTCTTTCCCTTTGAATATACCTATCCTGTTCTTACCATGTATGGCATGCCGTGGTTGTTGAAGCGGAGGTTCAATATGTCAAGTGTGACTGGGTGTGACTGATGGAGGCATTGCACTACCCATTTGCACTTTTCACACCGGGAATGTTCCGTAGGTCGACACAATCACTTAAAAAATATGATTTCTGGATATTTTTCATATAAATACACACTGTTCCATGTATAAACTGAGCAGAAATGTGAAAAATGGTTGTGTTACAATGTAAATACTGAATGACAAGGCATATCCATACCCATGATAGTAGAATGGACCAAGTGTCAGAAGATGAAGCTGGTCCAGCTTGATGGTGAAGATGAGGACGAAGAAGATAAGGAGGACAGACCTGGACCCAGCAGGCTGAGGAAACCAGGTAATGCCAGCTGCTGAGAAATGGTGGTGTATATGGTGAAGCATTTGAAAGCGTGCCTGCTAACCTCAACAGGCGTGTTTGAAGGAAATCGAGGTGAAGGTGGCAGAGATGGGGGCCGAGATTGCTGACCAGGTGAAGGAGCTGTGGCAGATCCTGTCGAGATTCTGTGAATCAAACACTAGGTCCAGTGCTCTGTTAATACAGGCAGACTGTAGTGGTAATGCACTATTCATGTTACTAAAGACTTAGGTCAAGTATTAAGGCTTGACTGTTGCATCAGTCAAACTTAATTAAAGTGTAATCTTAATTACACTTCAGGATCGACCACATGACAATCTAGATGCAGTCTTTATGACTCAGCTATGATGTCATCAGTCTGGAGCTTTCTTAGCTTCACAATGGCTGTGTTGGATCGACCTAGATCCAACTCCACCCATTTCAAATAAGTGGAGCAGCATGACTGATCCTATGATGTCATTCTAACATCATTGACCTTATTCTAGTTACATTGCACACAAGAACATACATGTTCCTAGATGTATTTAAAGGTGATAGGCACTGTGATGTAATAATAATGAGATTCATTTCCCCTTGATATCAAGCTTCTAAGAAGCTCTACAAGGGTTGATCTCATCAATCTTGACTAACCCAAACTTGGTCACAAGAACATTAGTCTCTATCTCAGTGAGCATCCTCAACTCACCTCTCACTTCTCTGCCCTGCACAACAGGAGTACCCTTGTACCCTCCTGTTAGGTTATGAGCCCTGCCTAGGTGTAGTGGGCAAGCAGGCTATCTCTTTTGAAATATTGCATCGTGCCTCCTGCTCCTGCCTCATGAAGAGATAGAGTTCTTGTTTATGGGTTCTTTGATGCTCTTTCCATCCTCATTGCATGCTTTGGCATTTCTTTGGGACAAGCCTATCAGATCACTGACAGGGTGTATGAATTTTGATGGAGAGATATTACTTGCCTCTTAATAGATTTCACTAATGATGATTACTGGTCCCTATTCAAGACTGCCATGTTTGATGGTGAGGTTACAATATTCAGATGTAGCTTTCACAGAATGGGACTAGAACCCATTGGTGAGGGGGCTAATCTTCCACCTAGTCAAGGATCTTCACCTCCTGGTTCTGGAAATTCCGAGACTTTAATTAGTCAACAAGAAAATCCAGAAATACCTCCTGAAAATCCACATTCATCCAGTGGTTCAAATCCTCCAACATCCCAAAATTCCGGTTCCAATCCATTGCATCATCAACATCATTCTCCTATAACCTCTATTCCTATCCTTGTTCAGGTCATTCAAGACGTCTTAGCAGAGCAAGCTCAGTCTTTACAACAACAAGCAGAGTCATTGGGATTGTTGCCTCAAGATCTTCCAAGACTTGAGTTACCTCCTTTGCAACAATCATCTATTCCTTCAACACCTGCTCTGACACTTGCTCCTGAAGAAGACCTTTTTAGTAGACCTGATTATACAAGAAGATTCCGGAACTTCCTTTCTTTGGAAAGTTTCCCAGAAGAGCTAAAGATAAGGCTTATCAACTGGGACCTGGCTGCCCAAAGAGGCACTTTGATCAATACTCACAGATTAATTCCCATTTTGGGAAGAGCTATCCACTCCTCGGACTTGGTATTTCCTGGTGTTTCGCTTTTTGCTCCTTGTACCTGGTATACTATCCTTATAGAAAGAGGAGGCGTACATCGCTGTGAATTCAACAAAAAAGATCCTGGTTGCAAGGAGATCTCCAGAAGATCCCCTTGATCTACACATATCTGAACCATTTTACCGAGTGGTCAAGACCAGTGACATCACAGAGGTACATCCAGATATACCAAAAAAGATGCCTTGCACTTGGTGCAACCACTACTTTCTGAGAGGCAAAGCTCATATCTGCACTGGGAAAGATAATCAAATTGTCCAAAGAAGGGGATCACAGGACCCTTTATTAACTCACTCAGGATCCCCCTTCATCATTGTTCCAGAACAACTCTACTCCCACCTCAATCAACAGTATCTCATACCAGGTTGATATGCTGAACTTCCACTCCTACATTCGTTGTCTTCCCATCCTCTCCAAACATCACCATCTTCACCCAGATATTCCCAACTTTCATCTGGAACAAGTTCCGGTCCTTCCTTGCCTTCATCTTCAGGACAATGGGGTCCCTTTGAATCTCAATCTACACCCTTATATGGCCCTTCCAGGCCAAATGAAGATCAATCACGATGAGTTCCAGAATCTAATGTATCTGAGGCAAGGCAATGAGCAGAGGTAGAGAAGAAGAAAACATCTTGGAGATGGAAGAAGAGTGGGTCCAACCAGATCTGAACCAACTGCCACATCTTCAACAGGTTTACTGGATCAATCCAGTAGGACAGGTCCAGTACCAAGTTTCTCTAACCCTGGTCGAGCTCCCCCTTCATCTCCATCCAAACTACATCAATTTCAGACTTTGGCACAGGGGAGACTACCTCATGATCCCATGCCCAAAGGTCTATTCTTTTTCTCATCCATATATCCAACCCCAGACAGTCAACTTCCTAATGCCGAGGCTGGTTTATCCAGTCAAGCTCCAATGGATCGAGACCAAGTGGATGTCGATGGACAGAGCAGGGATCAATAGCTGGGCTTATAATGAGGAACCTCTGGCAGACATTTATTAAGGTGCAGGTTGGGCATTCCTGGTGCAGTCTTATTGTGAAACACATCATATCTGAGCTCACTGGTTTGGGTTCAAGGTGATTCAGAGGAATCACTGCAATCCCACTCACAACAAGCTTCTTCTACAATCTCTTCATCCTAACCTTGAAGTAGAAGAAGGCGATTGGAGGGTAACAGGAGATCCTGAGGAGATTTCTTCTCAGGAAATGATGTTGGTAATCATGGACCATAAACTTTGCCTTCATTGGCAATCTCTTCCTTCTTCCAGGGGCTTAATGGCTATTCAATGTCACATAATCTATGGTACTGACAAAGAATGCCAGATTATCTACCAAGGTTTTGCAGATGAGGCCCTGGAAAGATGTCTTGGAAGAGATTATAGAAGACTATGGTGAAGAAGAGCTGCCATCATTGGAGAAGAAAAATGTAGGCATCTCAGAATGGTTTAAAGACAGTTCTCCCTTTTGCAGAGAAGTTCCTCACTCCAGGCCTCTTCCTTATCCATCCTCCTTTTCCTATTCCTTCAACTTCGATGAGCTCTATCATTCATCCTGGGATTCTTTCCAATGATGTATTGCCCAACCCACATTTCTTTGCAGAGACATACTTTATAAACTTTGAAGCAATATCATCGAGACCAATGTTAAAATGGTATCATGTTACAAAAACTCCTAGTCCCATGAATCGAACAAGACATAAAGAACTAAGAACAAAGGAATGGGAAATGAGGAGAGATCAAGAACCAAAGTGGAAAAAAGGGATAAAGGCCTGGAGAAAGCAAAGCTTGACCTCAGAGGAAGAATCTGCTGCAGAAGTCGAAGAACACCTACTTTCTCCACATGATGCAACTCAGGAACCCGAAACACAGGATCTAACCAAAAATGAATCACATATGGATGTAGCAGATCAAACCAGAACACCAGGAAGATTGGCTAACAACGATCAAAGATCTAATGATGGAAGACCAGACTTTCAGGCTATTTTTGATCATTACATATTTGATGACTGTCATATCCATGACAACTCCGGTCCCCCGAGCACCATCTCCATTCCATCTCCGGTGTGTTTACACCACATATGCATCTCCATTCCTCCGGACCTATATATCTCACGTTATGTCCTTGTTCCATATTTAGTTAGATCTCATGCTGTAGGGAATGGTAGTTCCCTGTTCTTGTATCTGGCATATCCTGCATATCCTGCATAATCCAGTTCCTCATCTCCAATCCGATCCATCCTCATCTGTCACCCGTTGGTAAGTCAGACCTTCATTTTACTACACTGAACACTTTCATTTGTACATCTGGTCAATCCGGTTCCATTCATCCGGTCACTGGATACATTGATCTGACGATTCAGTTTTCAATCTGGTCGCACTCTTTACTTGTATTTAGAGTGTCGGGTGTGCCCAGACTATAAAAACTGTGTTTCACACGGAGCACAATATCATCTATCTATCATCCATCTATCACTCACTCAGAGTGGAAGTCTTCAGTTCATCATCATCAGTGATCCAGCCATGTCTGCGATCATCTCTTCATCCTTCTCTCCTGATCTGTGAAGAATCAAGTACTGTGCTTGTCAGCCATGTCTGAAGCATAGGAGCTCTTCCTGATCATCATCCTTTCCACCTCCTGTAAGTCCTGTGATTCTCTTCTGTGGAGCTCTGCTCTACGAATTCCCCCTGGGACGAACCAATCGTCCCTTCATTTTCTTTCTTTGTGTTGCTGACCTGCTAGTTTCCTATCTGGAGACCCATAGCAGTCTAGGTCGGTCAACCTCTCTTCTACTGGATACCTGTATGTATCCTGTTCTCTACAACACTTTGTACCTTTTCCCATCGCTGTGCAGCACAGCTCTGGTTCATAGATCCCTGACCTCCATTCTATTACTCATCCTTTACGACTTTGTTACAAATCCAATGCACTCCATAGTATATATACTGTACCATCTCCACTGTACATATCTCCAGTCATAATATTGAATTGAGTACTCGATGTTCTCTCTCCTCAATCAGCTTGATGCTCGGCTCTCCGCCAACCTCCGATGGATATCCTAATCCTCCTCCGAGTCTAGACAACTCAACTCTGCACCTCCAACCCTCCGTGAATACAGGACCACAACACCAAGACTTGGATAGTGGCACACCACATAAGGTGAAGCCAAGGTCCTACCAATATCTCTGGAGTTCCAGAGATACACTGGAGTTCGTCCGCAGGGCTCTAACAATGACGTCTTTAATCAATGTTTTACTGACATTGTTCTTCTTAGCTGAAATTGAAATGGCTCAACTTCCCACTGATCCTACAACTCTTCGAACTGATGGTACTCTTTTGGGTTGCATTCCTGTTCTAACTGGTCACAATAACTACCCAGAATGGAGAGAAAGAATGAAGAACTTTCTTAAGGCTTACAACTTTTGGGGACTTGCTGATGGATCATGTATCTGAAACAACTCAGAACCAGTAAAGGCTCTAGGTCGCTCTTCAGACAATGAGGAAGGAAGGAAAAGAGTGAGTCGACGACTTTGATACTGAGGAAGCACCAAGAGGACAAGACTGTCCTTTGGTGGATTTTATTCAAGCCTTTATATACTACATGAATGTTTGTATCTATAGTGTA
>JBBPTO010000515.1:0-28350 GCA_038094155.1 Pulveroboletus cf. aberrans
AAAACCTTGAAAGAACACCCTAGCTTGATGTTTTACTTCTCTAAAAGGTATTATTTGATGTCTCTGGCCACAGTAGACTTCCACAACCCAATTTGAAAGGAGATCTGATGAATAGAGAGACCAGATTTAGCAAGGAAGAGAATATTAGCTTTAATAGAGGTAGAAATGGAGTTCATGATGATATTGATTAACTGAGTGGGATGAGTATTGGTTATACACCTTAGAATTATGTAATTTACATTATCATTCAGGGTCAAGTCATAGCATCCATCAGAAGCTATCATATTCTTATGTTATTTACCAGATAATGAATCACAGCATGATGCTCAAATAAGTGTCTCAATGATATGTCATTTTAAAATGGCTGTACCTCGGTGGCATGACAACCGAATCACATGATATAAGTGTTGTTAGGAAGCCCAGGGCAAGTACTACCTTCGCCCCTGCAAGTGTTTGGCCTTGTTTGGTTTTCATCACTGGCAATTAACCAATCTCTTCAAAATGCACCAACATTGGGACACTTTTTTGAGCCACTGTAAAACATTCCAAGAAATAATGCACTTGTGCTTTCATAGTTACTGGGGTTACTGTCAGTGCAATCAGAGAGCCACTTCTGCTTCTGAGCTCATGGCATGTGATGTGAACCATGTTGTACTTCCAGCCAGTGTGTGCCTCATCCATGAAAAAGCAGTTGAATGTTCTATCATAGAGTGTCAAGTTGGAGTTTTGCTTGTACTAGCCAATCTTGATGCCTCTGCTGACATTGTTTTTCTGACCAGGTTGGAAGCATTGAGATGTGTTGTCTTGAATTCCCTATATCTCAAGTGAGACATGATGTATGAATGGTGAAAATGAGGAAAATACTAAATAAGTCGCAATGATGAGGCACCAAGACTGTTTCTGGTGACTTTTCACATATAAGTCTGTCCACCAATCTCCTCAGCCATATAGTCAACCAAGATATTGAATGAGGCAGGCTTGAGATGTTATTTGATTTTTTGTTTCCACTGGTTCTTGAGATTGATGAGACAAATGATGACGTTTGTGAGATCAGAAACCAGGCCATCAGTGGAATTGAAATAACACTTTGCTACTCACATAAAGTCATATCAATGTAGAACAGAAATAAGGAACAACCAGGTTAAATCCCCTTTTCCTCATAGTGTGCATGATAGTATGTGAGACAAGCAATCATATGGATAGCTTGCATTGTCTTGCCGAGACCAACACCATCCATCAGCAAGATGGGTTTACCTTTGAATGTGTGCTGCAACATGCAAAATATACCAACCAACTGGGGTTTCAGCTGCACTCTACCCCCATCTGGCTTACCGAGCCAGGCCTGTCCTTTGTTGCTCCATGGATCAACAATACTATTCAGGTCAGTCCATTCCTGAAAAAATGGTATTTGGGCATTCAGAAGTCCTTGAAGCTCAATGAGTTTCTACTTGGTCTTGCTAGCAAATTCTTCAATATCCTCTTTCCAATCTGTAATATCAATCATCTTGTCACCAGTGAGTTCAATGGTCTCTGTTGTGTCTGATTGAATGTTCTTGAGGAAGGCCATGATCAACATTGAGATCTCATTGACCTCATCCTCAGTAGTGAGTTGTTTGAGGGCACCACAGAAGTCCATGGATTTTCATGATCAACTACCAGGTCATCAAACCCCAAGGAAGTTTTTTGGTTTGAAAAAGTACCAGGAGTGCGGAGCTAAGGGAGGTAGTGGGCATGGTAGCCAGTGGGTTAGCCAATGGGTTATAGGTAATGGATAATGGATAACTTAGCAGCTGGATGAAAATAGAATGATATGATTACCATCTAGTTACTTGGAGTTGCACTCTATGTGTGCTCTTATGAAATGGCCAAAGAGTCCCTCTCCAGTGATCTCATTGATGTGTTTGCCTATTAATGAATGAATGAGACAAGGAGTGTCCTGCTCAGACAGTGCACTTCAGAGCACATTTATAAATATTCTACCACTAACCACTGGCTTGTGCCATCCTGGATGGCATCCCTGTATGCCATGCCAGAGATGGAGATTGTAGACCTGTAAGTGATTGTGTGAGCATTTGTGTAGTGGGCACTCCATCCTGGATGGCCCCCACATGGTTGACTCAAATCTAAGCACATGGTATTGGTTTCCATGCATTCTCCACCATGCCATCCTGGACTGACAGAAACCACACTGGATTGTCACTGCTAGTGATTTAGACACCCATTCAATTGCACCATCCTGGATGGCACCTGCATGGTTGACTCAAATCTAAGTGCATGATACTAGTGTCTGCGCATTCCCAAACATACCATCCTGGACTGACAGACACCACATTGGATTGTTACTGCTAGTGATTTAGACACCCAATCGATCATGCTGTCCTGAATGGTGCCCACATGGTTGACTCAAATCTAAGCACATGGTATTAGTGTCTGTGCATTCTCCAACATGCCATCCTGGACAGCACTCACATCAATGACTCAAAACTATTGAACTTGTGTTAGGATTCAGGTGGTGCCATACCATCCTGGATGGTGCATGCTTTAGAAGTTGTGACTTACATACATTAGCTACTGCATATGTCACATGCATATAGTGTGGCATCCAGGTCAGCATGCTGACTGAGTGGCTGATACTTACATAATGGGAGAGTGAACACATGCCATCCATCCTGGACAACTGCTAAGGCATTGTTGAATGACAGTTGAATCATGTGGTCTGTGCAGGAGGGGCCACCACTACTGCAATAATCAATAAATATGTTAGATAGTTATCTGAAAGTGATCACACAATGAACTTGCATGACCATGTTCATCAAATGAGTTTTCCCCTCCTTTTTACCCATTGCTGATACTTTATGCCAGCAGAGGGACAAACCATTGACAGCATCTATGTCCTTTTTCAATTCCATTGCATTTTAATAAGACCAACATATATATTAATTTTCTGAGACTAATGTCGGTTATTTGGATGAAGCTGAAAGAAAATGGATGCTTACTGGGATAGGATTCTTCTCTTTGTTAGACTTGATGCACCACAGTAGGAAGGGTCACAGAATTTTGTGTGATGCTTTGATGACTTTCTTGCTCTTCTTCTTTTTGCCACCAGCACCCAAGCTGTTGATGACTATTAGAGTAAGTGATAACTTGGTGATGTTTAAAGGGGCACATATAGCTAGATGACTCCTCAAATATGTAGGGCTGATCATTCCCTTCCATGGTGAGTTTGCAATCTTTGAGCATTTCTCTTTCTCTGACCTCCCAAGATGAGCACTTTGGTCTCTGAAGACAATGAGCTTGTAGCACATATAGATGAAGGAATACTTACACAGGCTTCTTGTAATCTTTGCCTCATTGTTTTGGTTTTGCATCAAGGAGAGCTGCATAGTGAGGATTGTGAGTCCTCTGCAATAGGATGGGGATGAACAGAAGAAGCACAGATAGAAATGTGACTGCCCTTGATGTCAACAAAGTACTTGAACAAATCTATTTGCCCCAACAAGGAGTAATACTTTACAACATCTGCAACCTGCAGACTGTGAGTATATGAAAAGTCAAGTTTGAATGAAAAGGATATGTTTCCCTTGTCCATCTCTGCTTTGAATAGAGTTGGCTTTTATCCACTTTCCATTTCTGCATCTTTTGTTGGTGCTCCATGGATTGCTGCACTTGGAGGGTGATGAGCTACTCATGACAGCCTGCTGTCAAGACAAATGCACAGACAGATGGCAAACAAAAAAGAAATGTTGTGGATACCTGTCTGTCCTCATTGCTCTGAAGTTTGTCCTCTTCCACACTCCTTAGAAGCTGTGCAGTGCGTCAGTACATGCACATGGGCATTCAGAGCAATGAGAGGAGACCAACTTACCTTCATGGACTTGAGTTGAATCAGATGTCGATAGGAGAGTCCGGTGATCATGAGAACAAGAGGAACATGCTGATGAAGCCACAGAAGATGCAGCGATGTCAGCGCAAAGATTCAGAGTGGAGAAAGACAAAGAACTCACCTGGGAGGGCTCAGGGGGGCCGAGACGAAACAGACGAACCAGGCGGTGATACACGCATACAAGGTGATGTCCATAGCATTCCAGAATGCACTGAAAACGTTGGGAGCAAGGCTTTGACAAAATGAATGCACCAGGTCAAGATAGCAGGCCAGGAGGCCAGGGGGTTGAGGAGAGGAAGTCGGAAGCAGAAGGCAGCATTGAACATGTCAAATAAATGGAAATGGTGCCAAGATGGGTGGCAGACAACAAGGAAAGAATGGCGTGACTTGAAACAGGTTGAAACATAACTGCTGACTGGAAGCAAGTCAAGTCAGCATGATTGTGACAAGCACAAAAAAGTGCATGCACCAAGATCACACAGACCACATTTCAGACAACTCATCGACAACTCAAACCCACTGCATTGAAGAGAATGAATGAAACCGCAACCTAGATGTCAAATATAACTGCTCCAAGGTTCTCTGACTTACTCCAGACCTGTTCCATGCAACTCCAAAGCTTTCACCTACCAGGTTCAACTCTTGACTCCGGAGTTATTCAAAGTTGACCTGATACTCAGTAATGTCCTCTTTTCCTTTTGAACCTCTTATTTTCTATTCCGGACATTACATCGGAGTTACATCGGAGTTCATGCACTCTGATCTCCATCACTATTTAATGTGTCTGCTTTCATAATCACTCCCTCAGTTGTTCTGCCACCACTGTGCAACAGCTGAGGTTAGTCTCTTAGCTACATCTAGCTTCCATTTTACTTATGTTTGTAGTTAGGGTATCTCTACACCTTCATAGGTAAAATACAGTTGTTCTGCCACCACTGTGCAACAGCTGAGTTGGGGTATCTCTACCCATTCATAGTGCACAAATTTTGACACTAAAAGGTGGGGACCAAACCAGATGAATTGGATGCACCACAAAGCCAGTATATAGATTGCTTGACTTTTGGTGGGGAACCCAATGCACACACAATGTCTAGGACAGTGAATGTGATGTTAGCAATCAGACACATGTAATCTAAGACCCAAAGCACATGTGTCATGCCATCCAGGATGGCGAATGCAGTATTAGCAATTAGATACACATGATCTGAGACCCAAAGCACACATGCCATCCAGGACAGTGAATGTGGTATTAACAATCAGACACATGTGATCTGAGACCCAAGCACACATGCCATCCAGGACAGTGAACATGGTATTAGCAATTAGATGCATGTGATCTGAGACCCAAAGCACACACACCATCCAAGATGGTGAATGTGGTATTGGTAAATCACACTGCTCACATGATCTGGGATCCAAAGCCTGCATACCATCCTGGACAGCCAATGTAACATGGCAATCATGCCACTTATATAATCTGAGACTCAAAGCATGTACACCATCCAGGACAGTGGATGCAGTAAAACAACTATTCCATTAATATGATCTGAGATCTGATGCATGCAGTTCTGTCTTATATTATAAGTTTAATTGTAATAGTAGGATGTTTTCATTAAATAATACAATTAGAAGAAAAATACTGTTAGGTTGCCAACTATAAATTGAGAAAAAAAGAGAAATCACATTAGTATCAGATATTATTGATTGATGATGCAATCAAATAAACCCTAATTTGAGGATTAAAGGTGTATCTATGTGAGGCTAGAAGGCCTCATAACTGTTTGCTCATCATAGACCATACTTCTGTTGACATGAATGAAAGCACTTCTGATCCACTGTAGAAAGGGTTTGGGGTCAGTACCAGAGATGCCTTGGAGAAACAGTCCTCTCAGACCTTTCTGATGTTCTTCTTGTTCACAAACAATTCCAATTCTTGTTCAACCATCTTCAGAGATAGTGTCTCCATAGATTGGACAATGACATGGTAGTACTTTTTGTAGGTATCATGACATTTCTCCTTATTTCCACTGAAACATTTCCACAGATCACTGTTAGTGAGATGTTGTCAAAATATAGCATTGATCTTGTGTTGCAGCTCATCTGTGATGGCTTCGTTGACCAGAATTACCTGCACCAGCAGGTACATCAATTGAGTGAGAAAGTCTTTTGAGTTCTTCTTCACATTCACAGAAATGTCAGGCCATTTCACCATCTCCAGGTAAGATCACATTTCCTCTGAGTTCTACTCAATCATATTGAAATAGCTGTTCAGTCTTTCCTCAAGGAATATGACCATCAGTATCAAAAGCTGTGTCTAGTCTAGTGAGTCAGATCTATCACATGAATGAGATGTTTGATCTGGCTTACTCCACCATGGTGACTGAGAAGGTCATCTTGAAGACATGAGATCTTGAATATCTCCGAGTTTACATGGTAGTTTAAAGGAATTTCCACCAACATATGCATCAACTTCCATATATAGCCTTGTTGCAGAAGCATCATGATCATGTGGGTCTTGTTTTCTAATCAAAACTTCAGGGAGACTGTGCAGTCACATGAACAATCCCTTCTTCCATCAAATTGGTATACCTATACATAGGTCCTTTGTTTTGTAGAAAGGTGGATGCCAAAAGTCTTACCTCCCTTGTTGCTCAGATCTATGTCTGATGAGCAGGTCCTGCAGCAAGATTCACTTTGGGCTTCACTCACCTTTGTTGTAGATGACCAGCACCCATGCTTGCCTCATCTTCACTAGACCTTTTGTGTGTTTGCAGAACTCCTTTGCATCACTCATGTACTTTTCATCTGAAGGGTCATTTGTTTCCATCTGTAACTTCAGATCCTTCAATGATCTCTATGCTGTGTCTGATTTGATCTTGTGCTGATTAAACTA
Organism: Pulveroboletus cf. aberrans; assembly: GCA_038094155.1. Taxonomy (NCBI): domain Eukaryota; kingdom Fungi; phylum Basidiomycota; class Agaricomycetes; order Boletales; family Boletaceae; genus Pulveroboletus; species Pulveroboletus cf. aberrans. Next base: position 6,777 of record JBBPTO010000515.1, read on the forward strand.
GATTGCTAAGGCTGCTATCATGTGTCTTTTCCTAGCTGTAATCACTTTCAGACCCACCTTCTTGTTGAACCCTCCTTTTCATGCCTTCTCATCCCATGGATCTCTGGCAAGTCTTAGACTCAGTAAGTGACTTCCATCCTTCAAAATGCTCACAGATGATCTCCTCTGCATCACTGAGGTGATTACAACCTCATCCTTGATCATAATCAAAGAGATTATATGTTGCATCTCAAATCTGTCCAATCTGTTTTAGTGGAATGAAGGTATGAGTCACTTCTTTTCAGGTCTGTTCAGAGGCCATGGGTTGTATCTTCCAAACATCAGATTTCTCTTCAAAACATCTGTCTGATAAGCACCTTCCATGCCTTCTCTTCAAGATCATACATATTGTTGATTATCTTGTTGATTGACTCTTCAACTGTGTGTCTCAGAGTCTCCTTTGTCTTTGGCACATCATTTCTGACCCTTTTTTCTCTCCTTCAATGTGATGTTGATTGAATTCCTGTGGTGTGTCACCTTGGTCAGTCATGCAATATTTCACATTCATGTTTATCCATTTATCCATTTCATCTCATGTGACTTTTTTATCTAACTTAATTGACATGATTTCACATATGCTTTTGATTATGCATTTTAGGGCATTGCAGTTCTACCCAGTCCATTGTGAGTGAGACTTGCTTCAATGACTATCACTTACCTTTGTAGTTGATCCATCCCTTTTTTAGTGCAATTTCAGGTAAACCTTTAATTGCAATTTTTTCAGCAGGATTTGATCTCATATTGGATGTATTTTCTTCACTCACTGTCACTCAGCATGGTCTCCTCTCTCACCTCCTCTATATATTTTTCATTTCTTTCCCTTCCTCCTCCTGAGTTCTTTCCCTTTGCATCTACTTGACTTATCAGCTTCTCTTCTTGCCTCAACAGCCCACTCATCTTCAAATTCCTTCAGTACCTTCTGAACCATTCCATCACTTCCATGCAATTCCTGTTCTCATACCCACAAATTAGTGTTTATCCATCATCCATGTTTATTATTCACTTTCACTTTCATTCATACCCCTCCAGATATTTCCTTCACTGGATTCTCATGAGTTCATTTCTCTTTCTTTATCTCCTTCAATTCTCTCTTTATTTTTATCATTTTCTCCTCCCTCTGGCTTACCATCCTACAAATCATTCAGTTCACCAACTCATTTACATAGGATGGTCTTTTCCCCTCCTTGCAGTCTTTCAGATCCACAATTAACATTGACATAGTGGACACTTGAATGTATGTCCCACCCGTTCTCTCTTCATCTCATATATCTGTCTCTCACTTTGTACAGTTCTACCCACGTTTCTATCATACATCTCCCACAGAACATGTATCCATATTCCCTATTCATTATCATTACATGAGTCCTGTCACATGTCCTTTCAGCAGTCTCTCTTCATCTCTTTGTTATCTGCTCACATTCACTCTAGACATCTGCTTCACAGGTCAGTCTTCATTTTCCCCTCTTCATTGTCCCATTTCACTCACATGTGGCATTTTAACTCCTCCTTCATCATTCTCTCCACATACATCACTTCTTCTGATTCATGCATCAACTCCCCCATTCTCTGTTTCTGATGTACCTTTTCTTTCAATCTTTCAATCTTCACTTCCAACTCTTTCATTTCCTGCACCATTACAACCCATTTCCTACTCTTCACCTTCACCTCCTCCATGTCCTTTTCTTTTTCTATTTCTGATCCATCATCATCTCCCATTTTGATATACACATTGACCTCCATCTTTTCACACATTCCTTCACTCACCAATTAACTTCATTACCATCTGTTCTTTGTACAGCTGATACTTTTCATAGTTGCAATATGACAGTTTGAACTATGTCTGTATTGTTATTGATCAATTAAGTATCTTATATTATATCATATATCAATCTTAAATCTCATCATAGTTAATATTATGTTATTACATCAAGCAATCTGACACTACTGTCAAATCATGCATTTTACTATACATATATTATGTCAGTAGTGATCAAAAAATCTAACACAATTAGAAAAAACATATTGAAATTATGCAATCTGACATGTCTGTCAAATCAATTGATTTGAGTATATATTACCTGTTGGTAGTGATCATAAACTCTAAGATAGTTTAAAAAAATGTCTTCAAATGGCACAATCTCACATGACTGTCAAATTGCATGATTCAATAGGCATGTTAGATTGTGTTATTTGACTATATATTCAACCATGTTACCTTTGACTATTGATTGTGGAGAATAAATTCCTATTTTAGTGACCTGAACATGAGTGTAAGCCTAATACAATTAGAAAAAAAGCATTAAATTTCTTAATAAGGAACTTGTTGAAAATGTCCTGCCCATTATGCTTTTCTTCAGTTGAAATACATTTCAATAGCTTGATGATAATTATACAGCAATAGATCAACATGTCAGAGTTGTGCTGACAAACTTCTAACAACTCCAGAACTTTGGAGTTGCATTGTGAAATCTTGGCTTCACCTTGTATGATGCACCCTTGTTTCAAGTCTTGGTGGTTGGTCCCACATTTGTCAGAGGTTTGGAGATTTGGAGTTAAGTCATCTAGATTTGATGAAGGATGGGGATATCCCATCAGAGTTTGGCAGAGAGCTGAGTATCAAACTGATCAAAGAGAGAGAATGTTGAGTGCTCAATTTGATATTATTACAGGAGATATGTATGGTGAAATGGTACAGTAAATATACTATGGAGTGCATCAGATTTGTAACAAGTCACAAGAATGAGTAATAGAATGGAGGTTAGGAAACTTTTACAATCATCTAATCTATGGTATATGAATACCCCACACCACTCCCATGCATTACAATTACTCTAGAAACTCTACATGCAAAGCTGGACTCTATGATACACAAACTCCATGCATGATTCCACAGCTCTACCCATGTATAAGGTATGACATCATATACATTCTAGAGTAATCTAGATCATTCTATGTATTACTTGTTACCCATATCCTTCATCATACCTTTAAATGTATTCATATATAATCTTCCATTCTTCCACAGCCTTGCACACCAGGCATGTACAAGGATATAGTAAGCTTCCATATGATATCTAATATATTTGATATATGCACAGATATTATGGACATCTTAGATTAGTGTACAACAAGTACAAACTTTTATATAAAGAACATGAATCATGCCACCAAAGAACAAAAGTCTTGTCCTTTTGGTGTTTTCTCAGCATTAAAGTCATTGACTGATCCATCTCACTCCTCTCTACTTGACTCTTGAGCAACCTAGAGCCTTCAGTGGTTCTGAGTTGTTTTGGAGACTAGGAACTGAAGCTGCACCTCAGTTGTGCAGTTTGCCAGAGCTGTGCTACACAGGGATGAAGAAAGGTACAGAGCATGAGATCTAACTAAATAGAGAACAAGGAAGTTATGTGATATATCTACAGAGGTTCAGAGGTTCAGAGTTGTATAATTGGCAAGTTCACATCAGAGGAAGGTGCAGAGTTGGTGCTTGAAGAACCAGAGTTGTCATGAATGTGACACAACAGACAACAGCTGAACAAGTTTCTGTTATTATTTACTGTGAATGCTATACTTTTTCCTTGTCTTCACCACTATGCATGGATACTAGTCCCTCATTGGACATTTGTCTCTTTTCATTGCTGACACGCACCTTACCTCCCCATTTCTCATGATCACCATTTACTTCATCAGCAATTCTTTCCATCATATTCTGTTACATTCTATGCCTACCCTAAACTCCTTTATATATATAAGCCCATGTTATCACTCATGTAATCCCCAGTTCAGTCTTTCCTTTCTCTTTCTTGTACCACCATCTCAGAATACATTGGTGTTCCCACTCTGTGATTCAGGTCCAAGGGTAGCCTTAATACCTTCTTGTTCTAAACCACTGTGAACCACCCTTAAGTGGGAAGTCCTTGTCATCTGTTCTCAATAGTAGGCAGACTCCTTGTCTACCATTAACTCAGTAGTATCCCCTTGTCACTGAACCTCACTAGTAGGAAGGCCCTCTGTCAGATATCTTGCTTTTGTCAAGTACTGTTGCCCTTGCCCACAGTTAAGTCCAAAGCCCTAAAGGTTCTATGCCTGCTCTCCTTAAGGTCAGATGTAACAGTTTCAAGCTAATTTAGTACTCCATGAAATTTCAAAATGAAGCTATGTAATGTCCATGGTTGACTATATTTCATATTTACCAGTTTTTTCTGCCACAAATGAAGAAATGGATCAGATATGTTTATAACTCTGTATAATGAAAAGAAATATTCAGCATGTTAGTCTTTTTGCTGCTACTTCAAAAAACCTCAATCTAACAAAATTTAATGATTTATTCATTTCAATACTCATAGTGTATCTTCTATAATTTGCTGTATCAGAATGCATTAGTATTTTACTTATTTTATATATCCTGATTCATGGTCTTATTGTTGATGAAGCAAGTATAATTGATGAGATGGATACAGAAAGTCAGATAAAAATTTTCATGAAATTTTTTTTTTTTTCAATTTTAGACCCCAAAAATGAATGTCATATATTGGATCATGAAATGTAGTTGCTTTGAATATTAAATGTTGTATATTAACTGGGTTTTATCTACTACTACTACTACTACTACTTTATCACAATGAAATGACTCTGAGTTGACTAAAATCATAGATTGAGTTGTTGTGATTAGGAATTTGAGCATAAACAATAAACCAATCATTCTGATGAGCCCAAACTATCTATAAAGTGAGGCATATACCAACCATTGTTAACTGCACCTCAGAGAATACAAGCATATGCAATGATGGGACATGATTCATATTAAAGTGAGTAGTCAATGTCAAGATCAAATTTGACAATCTAATGACATTCTTTAAGAAAATAAGCAAGCTATTTGTCCTGCTTGATGTATTGTATCTTGATTAAGAATGTTGTGTTCTAATCATGTAAGGAGAATAGTTAGCAACTATCTTTTTATTAAGAAATAAGGCATGTGCAAGTTACTGCATGAGATGTTTGTAATGTTTCAACTCATCAGTCTAATGGCCAGGTGGACAAATGAAGTGGGATGATTGAGAGGCATCAGCTTAGTTAAACTAACCTTTGAAGCAAGTTAAAAAGCATCTCACAGTAAATTTGTGGATTGAACACTCTGTCCTGATATCTTATTAGATTACTAGGGCATAGGTCTTGATTGTACACACACTGGATGATAGTTGGATTTATCAACTAATGATGACACTGAAAGAAAATGCTCTATCAATGAATTCAATAGCTTCTCAATGTTTCTATAATATTGTTTGCAAGATAATTAGTGATCCAAGGTGACATAGAGAGTACTGTCCCAATGGTTCGAGACTGGACAAATGTCACTGAGCATCAAAAACAAATGCATCAAGCATAGCTTCTTGAGGCCTATAGAGTGATAGAAGTATCTACTGTGTTTGTTGTTTAGTACACTAGACAATTTCAAGTATGTTGAATTTCTAGATATACAATTGTGAACTTGTGACCAATTCAGGAGATATCTGACACATGAATATCTCCCTAGAATCAACCAGGGCTGTTAGAGCAACTTAAAGCTTTTGGAATGTGATAGCAGAGCAGAAATTTGTTGCCCCACTGAGTGTCTGCAGACCTACTTGATATTATTTGAGTCATTGATCAGACAACTAATGCCCATCATTAGTGATCCAGGTAAGAAATCTGACTTAGTTGCTTGTCAGATACATCTTGGTAGGTTGGTGTGGCAAGTTAAAGTTCTCCAATGATTAGTTCAATGGCATGTTTGCTGTCAAGGTGACATGTTTTCATATTCAATGTCTATAGCTTCTGATAGGTTTTCATGTGTATGGTCTTCACCTCCATTCATTGCCTGCACTACTCACTCTCTAAGTCCATCAAATGCCCAGTTCTAGCTGGCAGGGTCTGTAACAGAACAACATTCACAGTTCAGATCATTGACTGCTGCAATACAAATAGTCATTCAATGCTAAGTTCTAATGATGACACCAAGATGCAGTCAGCCATCCTCACCTACAGTGTAGTGCTCATAATCAAAGAAATCATACATATGTTGAGATTCTGTGAATTGAATACTAGGTCCAGTGCTCTGTTAATACAGGCAGACCATAGTGCAAATACACTATTCATGTTACTAAAAGACATATGTCAAGTATTAAGCTTGACTGACACATCAGTCAAACATAATTAAAGTGTAACCTTAATTACACTGCAGGATCAACCACATGACAATCTAGATGTAGTTTTTATAACTCAGCTATAATGTCATCAGTCTGGAGCTTTCTTTCCAGCTTTACAATTGCTGTATTGGGTCAATCCAGACTCAACTCCACTTATTTGAAATTAGTGGAGCAGTATCACTGATTCTATGATGTCATTCTGACATCATCAACCTCATTCTAGTCACATCACACACAAGTACATACACATTCCTAGCTGTATTTAAAGGTGATAAGCACCATGATGTAATCAATAATGAGATTCATTTTTCCTCAAGATCAAGCTTCTAAGAAGTTCTTCAAGGGTTGATCTCATCAATCTCATCTAACTCAAACTTGGTCACAAGAACTTTCATCTCTATCTTAGTGAGCATCCTCAACTCACCTCTCTCTTCTTTGCCTTGTACAATAGGAGCACCCTTGTATCCTCCTGTTAATGTATAGCATTTTGGATGTGCAACATTGCATTCAAGCACTCTGTTCTAGGGTCACTTTTCTCCTGATCATCAAACTGTGTACTGTGAACTTGCACAACTGATTGTCATCCTTATTGCTTGTGCTATTACTGCATGTATGGCCAAAGAACATGACTATGGGATATCATGCATGAGCAACATCATTGGTGCAGTAGGAGTCACCTCAGAACTTTATTTTCTTAGAAATTTGCACATGCAGAATGATGGTTATAAGGTAATGATAGAAATGTTCCAGAATGCAAGAGTAACAGTGCATCAGTAGGTATTCTACTGATAATTTCATGCATTCTGAACAACTTATTGACAATGACAGCTATCTGACTATCACCTCTATTTTACAGTGTCTCTGTGTGATAATTGCACAAACAAGGCAAGCAAGCATTCCCTGGAGGTTGTAAATACTATAAGTACACAGTATAATGGAACCAACCACACATTGAATTTTTGTATGTCTTGACCTTTTTCAGCCATACAAGCAGCCTTGATGGTGTTCTCTAGATTTCACATGTTGGTATGTCTGTTCTGTGTCTCAGTAGTTGCAATTCTCAGATCCAATTCAAACACAGTCACAACACTTTTATGTTAAAGATGCAAAGATAACATTAGCATCCATCTCATGGATGAATTCTCTAATGTTTGCAGTCAGCATAAGTACCTCCATTCAAGGTGATAGCATAATTTCAACCATGTTGACTCTCAGTTCATGATGTAGAAAAGTGTAGTTTTCTACAGTGATATCCAATCACCTCTAGCCATCTCTAGTCTCTATCATGCATTCCAATCAATCCAAGACCACTCTGCACTGCTGTCTATCCTGATCCAAGTCGATCCAGTAGTTGTCTGAAGGTCAGTTTTTGATCTGTCTATACTTTGTCTACTGTTTTCTTTCTTTCAATTCAATGTTCTACATCTGGACTCAAGCTTACAGGATACCTATCTGGCCTACTGGATATCAGATTCCCCTGCACTGAATCACTTTCCTGCAAACTAGATCTATCCTTTTAGAGTTGAATAGTCTTCTTTTGTGTTTTCTTTACTATATATCATTCAGGTATGCCCAAATTAGAGATGTATCCCCCTACCATCACTATGCCAGCCAACTAGTTTCATTCAGTATCAATCCTAAGCCACTTTCCTCCAGTTTCCCCCATTCTTGTCCTAGTCCTGCAATATCGAGTTGATTTTCTAGCCCTACCAAACATGGGGAAGCCAAACTCAGTTTTCAGTGTCCTGTGTATAACCAGTGAGCCATTCTTATAGTCATCTTTTCTTTCTTTTCCTCTCTTTACAACCTTCTGTATTAAGAACTACACTTGCACCCTACTTATTTGCTTAGGATTTCATCCTGAATGCTTTAGCTACTTTACAATGGAGTCACAGTTCATTATTTGACATGCCATATAAAAACATCTGGGGAGCCTGAGGGTCGACCACCCAATCAATGCTAGTGAGTGTTTCTACCAAGATTGCAAATTACAACAGAGAAAATAGGTTCTCTTTGAGTGATCTTTAGTGCAAGTGGCCTCAGTTAATGACTATCTGACTATCATAAATTCATCGTACAGTGAATGTTAAATTTTGTTGCTTAAGAAGCTGACAGCCCTCAGATATACCACAATAAGTTGTCAGCCATGCCACAAAGTCATCTTTCAAAACTTGCTTGCATATATACTTAGTCCCACTGTATCTCAAATGCTATTTCGGAAGTGGGTCAGGGCTCACATGGGGTTCACACAGAGCTAATGTCAGGATGCATTAAAGAGATACATTACTGCATCTTGTCCAGAAACACAACATTGACAGCTGAATGTCAAATACTCATATTTGATCTTGAATCTGTGAGAAAATGTTCTCAGAGTCTTCATTCTCATGAGAACTTTTCAATATGAGTTCAGGTTGTCTTTGTGACAAAGCTGGGTTATTTGCATCATGGGATGTCTTAAATGGCCTGACTCAAAGTCAAAAGGCAAAAAGATGGGAACCAAACTACCACTCAGATCAAAGGGAGACAGAGTCACAGCCTCAGTCCTGGGAACAACTTTGGAGAAACACAGGTGACCCCTGGTCTATTTGATGAATCAAACAGGTTGTCAATAATAAGGATTTGATCTCCTTAATTTCTCATTTGAAATGATTCGTCCATGACTCACAAATATCAGAAGTTGATCAATTGTTGGTTGACAATCTCCAGAAAATATCAGACAACAAAGTATACAGGATACTTCATGACCTTCAATGAAAAACAAGGTTTGTGAAATTCCAACAAGTCAACTTGAACTCATTCAAATTTCTAGTGATGTTAGTCAGTTACAACATGAGGGAATTCTCTACCCACATCTTAGTGGACTTGGGGTGTACTGGCTGATTAATATACTTGGGTCTCACAACAGCCAAACAATTAACACCAAATAAACTTTCCCAGCCTATCATGGTCTACAATGCCAACAGAGCAATGAATTCATCAAGTTTTTCATCTGCATTGAAATGGTAATTCAAGGATATTGTGAGAAAATTGCATTGGTGGTAATAAAGTTGGCATCTATGTCAATCATCCCTGGAATGAACTGGATAAAGCTACACAATCTGGATATTAACTGGGAACAAGGAAAGGAAAGCTAGCCTTCTGATGTGAAAATGAATATCTCCCAAATTTGATTGAATGCAAGGATGATAATGATGAGGAGAAAATCTGCTTTCGTGATGGGAAGAGATGATTCTAACTTGACATTGAATCATGAGTGAGGAATGTTTCTGAAGATATAGCAGTCAAACAATTTATAAAAGCCAAAAAGGCCAAAAACCACTTTTCTTAATGTGTTTCAAAGGAATATCATGACTTTCAGAATGTATTTGCTTAAGTAAGCTTCGATGAGCTATCCCCTCACAGCTTATGGAATCATGCCATTGAGATAATCAATGGGAGACCATGCAGTAAATTTCAAGATGTATGATCTATTCTCAAGCAAGCAAGAGGAGTTCAACTTGTTTTTGAAAGAAAATCTGAAATTCAGACATATTCAACTGTTCATGTCACAATTCACATTTGTATTCTTATTTATCAAGAAGAAAGATGGATTCCTCCACCCTGTTCAGGACTATGAAAAACTAAATGCAATCATGTTCAAAATTGTTTACCCTCTCCTGCTAATATATGAGCTTATTGATAAATTGAAGCCAAACACTTCACAAAGTTCAATTTCAATGGGGATACAACAACATCTAGATGAAGGAAGGAGGTGGAAGGCTCCCTTCCATACAAATTATTTGAATCCCTCATAATGTTTTTTTGGTCTGATGGACACCCTCGCAAATTCCAAATGATGATGAATCATATATTCTGAAAGTTAATCAACTGAGGATTGTGCAAAATTTCTGATTACAGTTCTTGCACAGAAATAAACTGTGAATGAATGTGACTTTCATGCTATGTTGATGAAATACCTCGGGATAATTGCCTGGGAGAATGGAGTCATTATGGACCCAGGTAAAGTAAAAGCCATCATGGACTTATCTATCCTGATGTCCTGAAAAGATGTAAAAAGCTTTTTTGGCTTCCTTAACTCTTATCATCACTTTGTCAAAGGTTTCATCAAGATCACAAGGCCCCTCAAGGCACTGAGTTCCTGAAAAGAAGGAGTTTCAGTGAACCACCAAATGTTCCAGTGTATTCCAAGCATTGAAGGATGAACTCCCCTTCATACTATCCCTCATACTCCTTACTGCAACCAACCCATTCTACATTGAAACTCATGGCTTCAGTATCAGCATTGGTGGAGTTTTGTTTCAGAAGCACAATGGTATATGGAAATTCTTTGCCTTCATCTCCAAAATTGTTAGAGAAGCTGAGTAAAAGTGTCATGCACCCAATCTAGAAAGTTTGGCAATTATCTTCATGGTCAAGGAATGGTAGCAGTACCTTCTTGATGCTGCCCATCTGTTTGAAATTTAGACAGACCATAAAAACCTTGAATTGTTTAAGAAGCCTCAGAATCTTTCCTGCAGACAAGCTATGATGCTGTTTTCTTAAATATCACCAGTTTTGTGCAAACCTTTCACAACATTCAGAAAAAATGATTAATCTTAGTACTTTTGTAGAAACATTCCTTTTTAAAAATAGAATAAAAGTACAAGACAGATTTTTCTTATCTTAAATTTTGAGCAAGATAAATTTGTCATTAACATTCAGTTTGGCCACATTCCAAAAATGGAATTACATGCAGTGCTACATGTGATCAGAGAGCTGTGCAATACTTTCTGAAACATGATGATGGGATTTGTACTTTGTAGAGCTAAACATTTTGACCTGTACATGTGCATCCTTAGTGTCCAGACGAGAGCATTAAGCTTTCATCCACCAGTGCATCCAATGTTCTCATATTCACATTGTCTTAAGCTCAACAGAAGGAAGTGCAAGCGGTAAATTCTCCTTTAGAGTCTCGAAGGTGTAATTGCAGTGATCATGGAGATATTTTTTGACTTTACCCCAAAAAAATTCAATGAAATTCAGCTCACAATGGAACTTTGGCAAGAATATGCAGAAGTGGCTGGCATTTTCAATCACTTCTTGGACCACAGATTTCTATTCTTTGAAGTCAGATTCCAGTTCCAAAATCTGCTTTCCACACCAGTTGGTAGCACCAGATTCAAATTTATGCTTGCATTTTCCACAAAGCTTTGAGTGCCACAAACTACATTCTTGGAGAACAATTTTGATTCCTTTTGTATCATCTTGAATGAACCAACCATTTTGCATACAAGCTTGCTGTCCACCAGGATTTACATTCATGCAGGTGGCAAGTAGGGCACCTTCTGCATATGCAGAGCGGCCCTGTGAATTGTCAACAAGAAATAGTGCCTGATATCCAGGGCCATACAGTTTCTCAAATGTTGGAATAAAGTTTTCAGAGATCTGTAGCCCAAAACTTATCAATATGGACTTTGAGTTCATTGACCAGAGCCAAAACAGACCTGTTTTACACCATGTTTTCCTGTACAATATTCTTCATATTTTTTTCCATACTGCAGTGACACTCCTGCATCAGTTAAATGTTCAAATGTTAAACAAATAATATCACTGCAGTGAATTCCTGAGCCAACCTCTTTTTTTCATAGTGAAAATTAATCTTCAAATACCCAATACTGATCTACTGCATCATTTGCTTGCACTGTCATTTCATCATGAGCACAATGGATCAAATGCCATTCAACAAAATTTGATGGGGGTGAAGGATTCTCCTTTTCAACATCTTCAACCACATAATGGACTAAGCATGGTGTATATTTCTGCATTTTGAAAGAAACTCATGCTGGTGGTATTCAATGACATATGGGAGATTATGGACATCAAAGTATCTTTATGATGCCTGAGAAAGTGAAAACCTTCAGATCACAGCCACTGACTGCTCTTACCATGGAATGTCAAGCTTCTGACATTTGAGGGATGGAACCACAGATAACCACTTGTTGGTGGAACTCAAGATGTAATTGGGTTCAGCCTCATCAATGTCACTATCAGAACCTGCAAGCTCATCGTTGGAAATGTCAGAAAAATAACCACCAGTATCAAACATGGAGAATGAGTCAGAATCATTGGAATTAGAGGGAGGTGAGTATGGCCGACCAAGCAGCTGACTTGGAGGGTTGGTATAGTCCCTGAATTGTCCATATGGGTCCTCCATTGATGTGGTGAAGCTCCACATCATCATGATCTGAGAATTGGTGCTATTATGAATAAACAATGACAACACCATTCAAACTTCACATGATACCTATGATATTTTGCATTCTTTCTTGCCCATTGCATTATCCCATGCCTCTTTCTCCCACTGCCAACATGTCCTGTCTGAGTGCCCATTGTACCCGAGGCTTCTGTTACTCTCTGCTTTTTTCCACTCATAGCCTGTCTTCACCCCAGACATGTTCTAAAAAGTGAGTTTTGACCCAGTAAAACTTGTGTTGTCTGTTCAGACCACAGGACATGACCATAACATTTTCAGATTCTCCTCCAGCTCATTGCCCATCAACTCACACATGCTCTTCTCATCTGAGCCTGAAACTGTTATGTTGAGCTCTGATCTGAACTTATATACATCCTAATTTTCAATGCCTCCTTTGTATCCACAGTCAGACTCATTTGATTCCAGATCAATGGCTAAATTAGATTGACAGCCTGACAATAAGTGGGTGGCTTAGCATAACTTGACTGGCTCAGAGAATTTAGGCCCAGGTGGACCATGCAGGATGTGGGCTGTCAGTTTCAACATGGATTTAGTAGGCCATTTTACTGCACATGCATGTGCAGCAGCATCACATCTGTGTCATTTCACCATTCAGTTGGAAAATAGAGCTGGTAACTTACTCAGTATGAAATTGAACTAATTGAACCATTGCTACTACTATGGACTAGGTCAAAGTTGAGCACTGAGCACTGAGCACTGAATAGGGTTACCACAGTATAGGGTTATGATTAGTATCAATCCAGCCAAATTTGGCCACTGCACCAAGTTGGTGGTGACTGAGTGAATAGCACCATGGCTGGAATTAAATCCTTTAGAAATATCATTTCATCATCTCTGTTCTGGGGGCCATAGTTTAAAATTGCTGCATCATAGTGAGATATGGTGTCATATCTGCTACTTGTAATGATATTTTTTATAATTTTGATAGTTCATACATATGTTATGACCCTGTTTGGATACTGAATCATCCTGTATATTTGTCCAGACTTGCTATAGGATCTGTCCCTGCTTCAGTTCTTCAATATGATCTGAAATTTGGACTCATAACTGACAATGGACAAAATTTTCACATAATTAAATTTCCTATGCAAACATATTGATAGATAATCTATAAATAATGTTGCCAAAAATGTGAAACATATTATACAGGATGATTTCAAAGTAAATTTCAAGATTTGATTTTTTGATATACAGGCAGAAAACAGAGTTTTTTTTGGAGGGGAAATATGATGACAGGTAAGTACTGGATATGTCCACAAAATATTTTCCACCATGTCTGAAGTGTAATTGCCATGTGAGACATGGAAAGGTAAACAATCATTTCAAAGTAGTGACAGTAAATTTGAAGGAGGACAACACCTGCATGCATGTAAAGGAAGCAGCTGTGATCTGTTTATCATATCTACCATTCTCCAATTCTCTAATTCTTCTCATTGAAGAGTATGAAATGGGGGAAATTTATTAGAATAGAGTTTATGCAAGGTTCCTCTAAGCTTTTTCTTCTCCACCATTGCTCAGGACAGTGAGCTGCTGCTTGTAATGCACTTCAGAATGGTGCTTCCAAATCCAAAGGTTGGCCATTTTCTCATGGGTGTGGATTACTCTGGAAAATGAAAGGGCTAAAGGTACAGGTGCATCTACCTTACATATGAGGTATGTTAATTAACTGGTCTTTGCAGTAGTAGATAGTCATGTTTAAGCCATTGTGAGTGAGAAAATGAACCCTCTTCTATTTATGCCACCACCCAGCTCATTCAAGTTTCCCCCTTCAACCCTCAATCTTTCATCACTAGCACTCCATTCTTTCCAGATCTCTATCTTGAACAACTCCCATTGCTCTTCTCACCCACTTTGCATCCTCATCTCTCTATACCTGACTTCAACCTCAAAGAGCTGCACAACTATGTGGCCCTGGTCTGGCACCCAATGTGAGATGTCATCATGGCCCAGAACTGAATGAACCACAAGGACACCATCACCCTGATGCTTGAAATTTGACATTATGACAGGGACTGTTGCATCACCCTGTGGGAGGCAGAGTGAAATAGGATCTGGCAGATACAACTGGATAAGCCTGGCACCCCAGGACAGGAAGGCCAGAATGACCTCCAGGTCCCCTCTACACAGAACCCTAATTTACAGCCAGTCCCATTGCCTGCCAGTGACCAAGCTGAAGTGAACAAGAAGAAAGTGGAAATTAGTGACTTTATTCCAGGCTCTCCTCCTCCAAACATCCATGTTGAATGCTCCTGTCAATATGTCCCCCAGAAATTTTCCACTTTTGAATTTGTAGAGCTGTGGTACTTTACACCTGAAGGCTGATGGAATGCCATGAAGCACCTGTGCTTCAACATGGACAAGACCTTCAGAATTTCTAGCATCAACTATATTCTCACCCTTTGCCCAGTTACTTCTGTTAAAGTCTCTCAACACACATGATCCAATCAAAACCTGACCTTTAGTGAATCCCTGCAGGTCTGTCCCTCCTACCTGCACTACATAAAGCATGCATAGTGGCCCAAAAAGTACATCGATGCCCTCAGCATATTCTTCTGGAAAATAGAAAACCATCCACTGCAGCATACCAGTAAGAGTGATTTAATTCTGCTAACCTATGCTGCCTGTGTATGCCACCTGTGGCATGATGAAATGAAAATCCACCCAACAGGAGTCTTCAATATTTCAGAGATCAATGACAATTTGATCAACTCCATCACATTCAGAGTAAATGATGCCATCAGCAGGTGCATTTCCAACAAATATGCCCACAACCTTTCCTCACCCAATGAAAAACCACTCACCACACCCTCCCATTATTCTTTCCTACCTTGCCTATTGCCCCTTATCTGCAGCATGACATTGGCAGCACACCCCTTCTGCACATGGAAACCCCATCATGCACTGGCACCATGGAACTATGCACCACTGTTGTTGCCTCAACCCTGCATCAGTGCTGTAGCCCCCCAACCCCACCATAATACCCTGACTCTGCACTGGTGATGTGGTACTCCACTCTACCATTGAAGAGAGGTTGACTGACTTAGACTGTTATAGGTCTATGGATAGGAAACTAGCAGGTCAGTAACACAAAGAAAGAAAATAAATGAACAATTGGTTCATTCCAGAGTAATTGGAGGTAGAGAAACAAGGGAAGGCAACTGCAAGGCTTATAGAACTCCTTGATAGATAATTTAGAAGAGCTTCTGAATACCTCGGACATGGCTGACTGACAATAGAACTTGATTCTTCTAGGATCAAGAGAGAAAGGAAAGAGATCTAGATACAACTGGATTGATGAGGACAAAGACTTAAACTCCAAGAGAGTAAATGATAGATGATTGATTCAATGTGTGTGAAACACAACTTTTATTGTCTGGGCACACCTGAGACTCTAATTAAACATAATGAATGTGACTGGATTGAAAACTGGATTGTTGAATCAACCTATTCAGTGGCTGGATTAATGGAAATGGATCGACTGGATGTACAGATGAAAGTGTCTGGTGTAGTGAAATACAGGTTCAACTTACCAACAGGTGATGGATGAGGACAGATTGAACCAGATAAGAAACTTGATGGCACAAGATATGACAAATATGAGAACAGGAAACTACCATTCCCTACACCATCATTGTTCCAACCCCACACCAGTGTTGTGGACACATCCCCACTGTTGTTGCCTTATTCCATGAACTGGTGCTGCAGTAAACCCCCACCATCACTGCTTCACATCCCTGCACTCATGTCATGGCCTTCCTCACAATCATTGCATGCATTCCCATACCCCAGTCCCCAAAACCCGTGGCCATTGACCCACCCCCCTATGTGAATGCTGCATAACCCCTCCTGGGCCACTCCAAATGGTTTTCCTCACATTTCCCAACCCATGATGAGGCTAGAGGCAATAATAGAGGTGGCCCTAAATTCACTCCCTTGTGCCCATCACATATACAGGACCCCACTAAAGGCAATTGATGTCTCAATGCCCAGGAAACACAACTTCCAATCTATGTCACCACACCCTTTATATCCCCTATCTTCACAATTGAAAGAAGTATTTCCTGCTTTCAACAGCTCCCAAACCACTTCCCATGGCAACAAATCTGTTCATCACCTTAATGAATCCAAGACTACAATGAGCAGCTATTATGGCACAGATCCAGAACTTCATATGCCAGGTGTGTGCCTGGAGGATGCCTCATCAACAGTACAGATGACATCTTCTGCATAACTGGTAGGAGTCACATGGCTGCCTGCAGGCTCATGCCTCTGCCAAACATGAATGCTCCAGCTGTGGAAAATGCAAGCATGACTATCAGTAATGTCCTTGTGTACAGAAGCATCCAGGCACAAATGTCATATAAGCCAGAAGCATGGCTGAGTGACCTATCAGCCACCAACCCATTACATAGATATCTGAACACATACAGCAACCTGAGGAATGGATTCTTCCCAGGTCTGTAAATCCTTCTGCGATCTTTCTCTTTCTTCAACAATCCCTCAATTGAAAAATACAGCAAATTGTTTAATGATATCATGCTCAAAGAGTTCAAAAAGGGTCACTGGCTGGGTTCTTTTTCATAGAAAACCATCAAAAGCACCCTCAGACACTTTCAGACTTTTCCTCTTTTACTCACTCTAAAATCAGGCAAGCCAGATAAATTTGATGTTGTACAGAACCTTTCATTTCTATGTTTCAACCAGCCCATCCCTGCTATCAGCTCCTACATTGATTTAGACCTATTTTCATCTATATATAGTACCTTTCCCATAGTTTCACTACTACTTGCCTTTCTGCCCCCTGGATCTCAAGGTGCAGATATGAATGTAGCAGAGGCCTACTGCACAGCCCCACTTTACCCATCTCAATGGCATGCCTTAGTAATCTGTTTGTCACATAACCGATTTGCAATAGATACATTCCTATGCTTTGGATTTGCTGTATCCAGAGGACTGTACAGTAGCATCAGCAGAGCAGGTGCAGACATTCTCAGGATACACAGTATCTGGCCCATTCTACAATGGGTGGATGACCATTTTTTTCTTCACATTCTCAGACTGGCCCTCTCAGACTACAATGAGCACTGACAAACAATTGCATCCTTGATTGCAAATCAGGGTGAACCAATATTGAGAGGTGGCAGGTTCTGGTTCAAAGGCAAGCCTTTGCCAGATGGCTTCACAGCTGAATATAATGAAAACTTCCTGTTCCTGCTCAAGAACTTCCAGCAACACCCCAAATGGATGACTGCAACTTCAGATATTCAGTTGCAGACATTGATGCCATCTCCACCACCCTAGACATCCCCTGGAAGCTCTTCAAAGACATCTCATTCTTGTACTTTTCCACCTTCATTGACTTTGTCTGGATCCTTCAAAACTACATGGTCACACCCACAGAGGTCAAATAAGCCAAGTACATTATGGCTCTGAACAAATGGAGCACATTTTGCATACACACCCATGAGAAAACCTAGAAGCTGCACAGCAAATTAGTGCATGCCTTACTCATTATTAAAGGCTGGCCCTACACAGCCCAGCTAATGGCTATGCTGGTCATCTTTGGCAATACTCCATTCAAATCTTGAACCCCATTTGAGGCACACCCCAGGACAATCTCTGGTGGAGTCTCAAACTAAAGACCCCTCCAGACCTATCCCCATACCATCACACATATCCATCCTCAACCTCAATGTCTTCTCTGATCAAAGCTTCTCCATGGGAATTGGCATCACAATTGGCTCCCACTTGCATGCATGGAAACTCACCTCCAATTGGTCATCCAATGGCTATGATATTGGGTGGGTGAAAGGTGTGGGACTTGACCTTCTCACCAGATCTCTCCTTTCCTTTTTCCTGCCAATTTCCATTTTCAGGCACACATCAACAACCAGGGTGTCATTGAGGGATGGAGATGTGGCCACAGCTGAAATGTCCCCACCAATAATGTATTCAAGCACATCCATGCTGCCCTGGCTCCTGACAACCAAACCCTTCACATTCAATATGTATTCAGTGGCCAAAACCCCACTAACACCATCTTCCACAGACATTGTTTCCCTTTTTCTCTCCTTCTCCCCCCCATGGACATCCCAGAGTCCCTCTGCCACTACCTGCTTGATGGTATCCCAAGCCCCCATGCTACATAAAGTGAGACTGCTCCAATCTCACAGCCCATACATCCTCACCATGTTACAGGCTCAACTACACACATCTAGCACCTCCACCCCTTTCTCAGCCACCCTCTCACAAATACCCACCCCAACCATCACACATCCTGACCTTCATTCAGCTTGACCCACCAGAGATGGCCTCCTAACATGGCTTTCAGCCAGATCCAATGCTGACACACAAAGAATCTATGCTGTCATCTTTCAGACTTGGACTCCAACCACCCACAAAATGTACAGATCTGGACTGCCTTTGTCTCCACAATGGTGGGCCTTTATGCCACAACCACCATCATCAACTACATACATCTGTGGTGTTGGCCCATGGCACATAATCCATGACATCCCCTGGTCTTTTAACAAGGCCAAGCTCAATACCCTACTCAAAGCTACCATTGTCTTTTTCCTACCCTCCTCAAAACATACCCCCAAGGAGTCCTACACAGTGAACTTCATTGTGGCTCTCCAACCTCACCTTTTTTCTATCCTCCTCAAAACGTACCCCTTAGGAGTCCTACAAAGTGAACTTCACTGTGGCTCTTCAACCTTACCTCAACATACACACCCCAATTGGTGCCACCATTTTCATCTGCCTCACCATGACTTTCTTTGCAACCACATGAAAAGTTGAGTTCATTTTTCCCACCCTCAATGCATTTAACCGAACTACATCATACACATGGATGTCTATTTCCAGCACAACTGCCAAGGCCTACCAGTCATCAACTTCCACCTTCCAAAAACCAAAACCTTCCCCTTCAGAGAGGATATATCTTTTCCCTCTACCTGCCCAGCTCCCCATTGACAAAATCTGTGCAGTATAAAGGGGTGGAGATATCCTAACTACAAAAATGTAAAATGAGGGCTAGATATAGCTAAAAAAAAACCCAACCTTACCCATTGCACAGTGATGGCAGAACAACTGAGGAAGGAATTATGAAAGTGGACACATTAATAGTGATGGAGATCAGAGTGCATGCACTCTGATGTAACTCCGACATAATGTCCGGAATAGGAAATGTGAGGTCTGAAAAAGTAAAGGAATGTTACTAAGTGTGGAACTAACTCTGAATAACTCTGGAGTTAGGAGTTGTATTTTGTAGATGAAAGTTCAGAGTTGTGCTGGGACAGGTCTGGAGTAAGTTGGAGGACCTCAGAGGAGTTATATATTTGACACCCATTGTTCCTTCTCCAATTTAGTCTTCAAATCATACTATATATCAGTTTTGTGTCCAGAAGCAAATATACACATGCATGACATGAAGGCCACATCTCACCTATATTTGGCAGTTTGTCTCATGAAGTCATACATAGGTGGGATGCTGCTACCTTCATGAAAAACATATATGACCTATGTGAAATTGTCAAATATCATGTGGAACATTTTGCAATCACACCTTTACCTGACATGGTATTCCATCTATGTTATTGTTAATCCTCTTACATACAGGAGTCAAAGCTGTGCTGGGGCTCTGCATGAAACCAGCATTGTATTTCTGATCAACGATAAATGAACCTAAAGATGCAGAATTCACTGCATCTATTTGACCAAAAATGCATGGTAAGTAACAAGAAAGCCTGAGTTGTCCAAGTGAATTGTGATTGCTTAAATCTGATTACAGAGGGGTTATTGTAGGTTGTATTGCTTATTGTGGTCTAAGCACCTGATGTTCATGGGTTGACCACATTCTATATCTTTCCTAATGTCAGTGCAGAGAACTCTCATTCACTCTCTAAGGATAATAAATGTCATGAGGCCAGTTGGACAACCAATAAAATGGAACTGAATTGAAACAAGCCCAGGTTGTTCATTGCTCTATCCCACTCAGGCTGTGGCTGAAGTTCAAAATTGGAGGGTAATAAGGATACATTAAGCATTTAAACATAACTACCCATACACATGTAACTGACATTCATTTTGTAGTTATAACCGGGCATTGATTAAAGCATTCATGCAAGGATGGAAACTACACTGACAAGATACAATATGAAAAGAACCCACATACATGCATGAGATGAAACAGTGGTCAGTGAGCAGTGGAATTTCTGAGTGAGAAATTTCTCTTTATCATGTATGAATCTTATGGGCCCAGTTGTGATTGCAAATGTGAAAGATGAAAAATGATAGGAAATGTTCTTGGCACTGTATCCATCAGCCCTAGAAGACCAGTGTTTATTTGGTTGGGGAGGCATTTCAGCTATTGGACAAGAATAGTTTCATGCTATCAGAGAATACTGTGGTCATGTGGGATATTGTGAGAACCAAGGAAATGGAATTCACCAAGAAATTTGAGATGGATGTTGAACTTCCCTGGATTCAGGGAGTCAAGCTGTTAATGTCAACCATATAGTGGATCACCTGGAAAATTAAATCACTACACATGTAATTCTTGTAACATGATGTGAACTGTCCCACAGTCTTCATTACAACTAGCTACTTATATGGAAGAACTAGACAATGATATGCTGTCTGGATTGTTAAATATCAGTACAATGGTCACAGACCAATGGGGCATCATTTGAGGGAGAGTAATCACAACCCAGCATGCACACAGAATTCTAGAAATCTAGAAATGGATCCATTCCTTTGCAATAGCCACATGCAGAATATACTATTCAGATGGGTGGATGTGAACAGGGACTGGACTGAAGCAGATGATGGAAACCTGTACACTGGGTGTTGCTGAATGCTTTCTCTTTTAAAAGAAGACATCCTCGGCCTCATCATCCTCTTGCAACATTCTCTTGCTTCCTACAAGGTAATTTAGAGAAGGGGAAGTACATCAGATGAAATGGAAGTGACTTGTGTGGTTTATATCAGCTTGAGGATGTCCCAGGGACAAAGGTGAATGTACTATCTGAACCAACACTCATAGATGCGATGCCTACAGTGTCATTGAAGTTTCTCTCATCTGCATCCTCAATCC
>JBBPTO010000516.1:0-24993 GCA_038094155.1 Pulveroboletus cf. aberrans
ATACTAGCCAATGGCATAAGTATCTCGTTTCTATAGTGAATGATGAAACAATATAAGAGTGGAAATGACTGATGATTATACAATCATGATCTAGAACCTTGATTATGTAATAAAAGAGCAGAAAGCGAATACCAAGTTTCAACACACACCTCCCACCCACTTCCCAAGGCTGGTCTTGTCATCCCAGACATCCCTGTGCACCTCCCTGATGGGACGCGTTGCCCCAGAAGTGAGTCCTGGAGGGAGATTGTGAAGCACTGGGTTGACGGTGACCCAGATCTTTGTCTTGACACACCGTTGAGCCAGTGGCCGCGCAAATGGACCCAAGGGAACAACTGCGTCTTCGCCGTCAAGTACCATGAGTGTTCAGTGATCACGCTCGAGTTCCTACACATGTGAGTGGACCACTTCACATCCGACTGGGTCGTCACTGACATCCAAGCTCCTCTCCTCCACACTCACCCAGGTACGAGTCCGACGAGGTGAGGTTCCTTGCTGCATACCCAGCAGCCCAACGCGGGCACACAGCCCTCCTCCATGCAATCTATGCAGCCCAGTGGGAACGTGGAGAGAGCACGTCGCGACCACATCGAAATGGGAAGTCGAGCTCGCCCGACTCGGAACTTGCAGCATCAGACTGCGAGTCAGACTGACAACATGCCGGTGCCATGCCCAACCCCACCACCACCATTCGGGTACCACCACCATCCGGGTACCACCAGTCCGGGCCAGTGTTGTCCTCGTACTTCTCGTACTCACCATGTTCGCGTTTTTCATCTTCCAAATTGTCCTCCTTTTTATTCGATCACACCTCTCCCCCAGCACACTGACTCTCTACTAATACCTGTCAAGTTCCTGTTGCATGTCATTCATCGTTACTCGCCGTCATCCATTAATCGTCGCGGTTGCCTTTCGGCTTCAGGCCCGCTTTTCGTTTCCGTCGTTTTGCGTTTTTCATTTTCGTGTCGGACTCGCGCAACAAACGACGCGCGGAATCGGATTGGATTGACTGCGCGCGCCCGCCGATTACTTACACGACCACGCCTTGGCCTTGTCCTGACGGGAGGGGAAGGAATCCGGGGAATCCCGGTGGCTGCGCGACCCGGCACGTGACGCTGGAGCCAATCGGCCGCCGCACCGCACGTTTGTTTCCCGACACAGCCGCATATACCGAACGTAGCTTGTACCTCAACAGTTGTGAGTGGTGTTTGAGCATCATCGTGATCATTGTATGATACCGGTCATGGTGAAGACCTCGAATGGATGAGTCTTCCGTCGCTTCCAGTGGGTACTAACATCTACTTTAGCATGTTTGCTCGACGTTAGCACCCTGAAAATTTTCCCATCTAATGATTTACAGCATCGGAGGAGCCGGAAATCGTTTGTTACCATCCAAATGAGTCGTGCGGTGCACGGAACTTTGTGACTATGGCTGCGAGAACACCTGGCAGGATGAGCGAAGGATGAATACCTAGATCGCCAGGCTTTGAGATCGATCAGAAGCAGTCAGTAGCACTAAGCAAGTCGAATTTCGCCGGGCCAACTGTCCTTGTTTCGTCCAACTTCTGACTTGGTCAGATGATCGCTGGAACGTGGGACTCGGACGTGATAATAGAAAGTTATTGGTAGTGCTACTCAATTGAGGTAACACTGGCACTGGCAAGCACCTTCTCTGCGTGTCGAGGATTATGGTTTGTACTCATGCAGGCCCTTCAAGTTGAAATAGGGTGCGAGTAATTAGTCGAGGGCGTCTGATTTGCAATTGGAGGTTTCATCTGTCCAGACTGCGACAAATACGACTTTAAGCACTGGCTGGGATGTGGAATCGAAACTTCATCTTTTCTCTTTCCTAAACGACCGCAGGCCTACAGGGCCGCCAATCCCATGATCATAGAGACGTTGCGATTCATCATCGACGGGCCACACGCGCATCTCGACGTGACCAAAAACTAGACATATACAGCAAGACGTAAAAAAAAGGACGAGACGACGACCTCCCACAGCTGTTTGAACGACACATACGAAAGCATGCACGCGAACGACACGATCCGAACGACACGATCGCAGACGGACAGATAAATCGAGCTTCTTCCACCACGACACCACGACACCTCCGTCGATGGTCATCTCTTGGGCGACTCGCTGACGGCACCGTGTCGCAACGGCGTCGGACGGTGCGCCCCCACCTGAGGGTGTGGATGCTGTTGCGGCACCAGCGACGGAGATGGCGGGCCTTGCTGCTGCTGCTGATGTGGATGCAAAAGCGGTTGCCCATAGTACTGCAACTGATGTTGTTGAATCTGTTGTTCAACCTGTTTCGGCGTCTGCGGCAGCGGGGGAGAAAACGGCGCGTGATCGGAAGGAAGGGGTGTCGACGCGAGGAGCGGGGTACATTCGTTGGAACCGACGTGCGTCAGGCTTCGTTCGCGTTCGACGATCCTGTCCTGTGAGTGAGCGTCATCGTCCGGAACGAGCACGCCACACGCACCCCCGCATCACGGCGGCATTCGTGAGTCGTTTTGCACGACGCTTGCTCTGGTTGTCTTCGAACTGATCCGTCTCATCGACGATCTCTTCAGAGATAATTTCCTATCCAGGGGTGACATCACAGCGTCGATCAGAACGCGCCACAGGGCGAACTTCATGTAAGCGTGACTCACCTCGATGATATCTACCAAAGGATCAGATGGGATCAAAAAGACTAGAAGGGTGGAGCACGTGCCTTCCAGAGTGATCACGCCGATGCCTCCCCCAGCGAGGCCGGGCGTCCGGCTCACCAGCAATAAATGCGCACGACCTGTTTGACTTTTGATGGAAGAAATTGTGTAAGAAAATCAGCGCGACGGCGGAGTGCAACGTACAAGTAATCCAATGCCTGGAAGCAATTGATAGATGGATGCGCTTCAGGAAAAATCGACAGCTTGAAATGAGAAACGGGGAGCGCTTTTGCGGGATCGTAAGTAAGGAGCTGTAGCGAGCCATTAACGGACATGGGCAGGACAGTCTTGAAAACAGAAGTGCACCTTCTTGACGAGGAGTAGTCCCCGGAAGGAGAGTGGCTTGCCAGATTCATGCACGGGTATGCGCGAGTAGCCGCTATTGAGTCTCAAACGCAGTTGGATAGTCAGGGAATGTATGGTCCGAGAGGGAATGGACGTGCATAGCGTCGACGGTGGTGTGATCCAGGATCGTATCCGTAGAGAGGGTGACGACGTCCTAACATGGGAGATCCTTCCGTGGGCTTGCTCGAGTCGATGTAAGCTCACGACCCACCTTGATCGGAGTCATGATAGTTTCCACGTTCTTCGTGTTGAATTCCAAGACCCCGTTGAGAATGCTGATTTCGTCATCACGGAGTGGTTCCTCGCCGGTCCGATGAAATTGGAGAAATGATTTGAGCTCTGCCTTTTTGTATGTGTGTGCCTCGTTTGCGCCCAGGATACGGTCAAGCAATTTGGCGATTGGCCAAGCAACAGGTGCTGTGCTGATTAGTTGGCTACATGAGAGAGTAAGGAACACGACTTACCGAACAAGTACATGAGACAAAGGACAAAGGGAGCACATCGAGCACCGATTGCGAGACCATATCTCACGCTAACGGCTTGGGGGATGATCCTAGTAGAAGGTCAGCAGAATTCTAGAACGTGTGACCGGGAGAAGGGACGTACTCGCTTGGCAAAGGTGGTCGTTGGAATCAGAAAAGCACCGGGAAACGAGCGAATAGACGTACCCGAAGATGACTGGTAGGCGGATTAGGAAACGAATGAGCGGAGATAAATGCAAGTCGTACCAATCGCAGTTGTGGCAATAGCCACGGCCGCAATACCTCCACCAATCTGGGAAATGAGATCCGAGTCAGGCGGGCACCGACGGAGAGTCGGTGGTATTCACTGCATCGTCCAGAAATATAGGCAAACTTTCGTTGATGATCTAGGGTGCTCGGAGTGAAGACAGGATGGACGGTAAAGGAAAGGTATACCGACGACGTTGGCGAGGAGAAGAACCTAACATGACGTGAGGCAACGTGACCAGAAAAAAATGCGAGGACTGACGACGAGGACCCAATGACGGCCCTTGCGCATGAGACTCGAGACTGGGAAGGTGAGAGAATAAAGAGGAGAAAGGAGGAACAGCACCTTTTTGTGCGTTTTTCCTTTCGGCTACGTCATCGGAAGAGGTGGCGAGAACGCGAAGGTGAAGTTCGTCGAGGCCCATGAGGCCGAGGGTGAGGCTGAAGCAGAGTCAGAGCGTGCGGGGAGCATCGGAGGATACACACCCCGCGAACACGCCGCCGGCGAGGACGAGAAACGCGCTGATTGCGATTTTGGCCCAGAATTCGGGCGAGCCGACTGGTTCTTGCGTCGCCTTGTGGGATGCATGAGAGTAGACGGAGGCGATCATATCACCCCTGGGACGTAGACGAACAGGTTTCGTACAAGCCTATATACCGCATCGGGAGCGGGCACGTGCCACGTGCCAGTCATGGTCGTACCATTGCGGCGTTCGATAATGAGTGCGCTAAAAGAGAAGCGCGCACGCATCGACAAGACCCGCCGACGCCCCGTCGAGCCCCATTCGCACGACGACGTTCTTTGGCGCGATGTCCGCGCACTCCTCGGCGACGATGCCGTGCGCCACGCGGAGCAGCACGACGCCGACTGGGACACGCCGTTCCACTTTCGACAAGAGCTCGAGGTCGTCGTCGACCGTCTCTCCTCGCACGGCGACGCACTCGCGTTGAGCCCCCCCTCGGCCCCGCGGTCCCCGTGGGTCATCGTTGCGCCTTTTGCGCTTCCCGGCGAACGCATCCGCGTGCGCGTCTACCGCAGCGCACGTTTGCACTCCTTTGCAGACCTTCTCTCTGTCGTCGCTCCTAATACGGAACTCAGAGACGACACCAGAGTGCGGTGCAAATACTTTGGGAAATGTTCGGGCTGCCAGTACCAAGTATGTCCTCTCCCGTCCGTCGATCGTACCCTCACACACCCCAGATGCTCTCATACGAAAAACAACTGGAGATAAAACGTGACGTGGTCGTCAAGGCATACCAAAACTTTTCGGGTAAGAAACGTCATGTCGTGCACCTCATTTCCGCTCACTCGGCGTCTCAGACCTATCCCCTTCTGCAGTACCGACCGTACTCCCCACCGCTGGCTCCCCAAAGCAGTACCACTATCGCACAAAGATAACCCCCCACTTTGAGGCTCCTCCAAAGAAAGCACGAGCCGAACCTCCCTCCCCAGCCTCAAAGCCCGATTGGCTGAAAATCGGCTTCAACGAAATCGGAAAGCGGACCGTGCTCGACATCGAGGTCAGTCGTCTCCCTTCGTTCCGTGCCACCCTCTCACCTCGGACCAGGAATGCCCCATCGCCACTCCCGTGCTCAACCAAGCGCTCAGTCCGATACGCGAAAACATCATCGAGTGAGCGACTCGCACACGTTCCTGCTTTTCGACACTGACTCGGCGTAGAAACATATGGTCCTACAAAAAAGGTGTTTCTCTCCTCCTTCGCGATTCCCTCGATCGGTCTACTCCAATCGACCTCACCAACGCCTCCCCCGACGATCCAACCAAACACGTCTGCATCACCAACCACAAAGCGACCGTGCGCGAACGCGTCGGCAACACCTATTTCGAATTTCCTGGTCACGCCTTTTTCCAAAACAACAACGCCATCCTCGTCCCACTCACAGATTACGTCCGGGAGGCTATCTTTCCCCAGCCCACCACCACCGACGCACCGACGCACCTCGTCGACGCCTACTGCGGTAGCGGCCTCTTCTCCATCCTCCTCTCACCTCACTTTCGCACCGTTGCCGGTATCGAACTTTCCTCCGACGCGATCCGCTCCGCGACCGCCAACGCCGAGCTGAACGCCCTCCCGCGCGATCGATGCACGTTCTTGGCCGGGGACGCCTCTGACATCTTTGCAAGGGTCGGCGACTTTCCGAGAGACAGGACGGCGGTGATCGTCGATCCGCCACGCAAGGGGTGTGACGAAAAGTTTGTGGACCAGTTGTTGACGTTTGGCGCGGGGACGGTCGTCTATGTGAGTTGCAACGTGCATACCCAGGCGAGGGACGTGGGCATGATCGTGAGGCGGTCTGAGGAGGCAGGCGTGAGTGCGGGTGAAAGAGAGACGCGACGGAGGAAGAGATATGTGCTGGAGAGTCTGAGGGGGTTCGATCTGTTTCCGCAGACGGCGCACGTCGAGAGTGTGGCGGTGTTGAGGTTGGTGCCGATGGAGGAGGGCTCGAGCGATAACCTCGTTTCTCCGAATCTCGTCGGACTCTACCCAAGTTCTGGGATCACGCCGAAATAAGAAGATTAATTTGATCGCACCATCGTTTCCATCATTCGAAATGCAAACGGTTTCGGTGCGATAACGAGTCATTCGAAATTACATCAAGGCTTCACACGCAAGCTTTGTTCTGACTCGGACTTGATCAATGTTTGCTTGCCAAGGGCATCGCGATCGGAAGCGTCTGCCGGAATGAACTTTGTTTCGTATGTATGTCTGCATGCACGTTTTTGATCGGTCATCGGCACGAGCACCGGGTGTTTTGCATCTCTATCATGGAGCTAAGCCATCAACTCTGCGGGTTTCTCCACGAGGCTGGTCGTCAGACTCAGATCAAGCCTTCAAGCATAACTCGGATTTGATGGCAGATCTCCAGGGATGACATACCACAGCAGAGGATCGGAGGCCAGCCCAGTTCTACAAATCGAGAATCGGAAGCCGTACCTGAACAGCTTCAATTATAACGAATAACCTGTTACTCGTTCGCAGATGAGAGAACACTGGGGTTTGGCCTCGGCCACCATCCAACCGGGGTTAGACAAAGCTCCCTATTTCAATTCCGTTGTTCGGAGTTCTTCCGTATCACACTACTATGGGACGAGTAATCAAGCGCTTGGTCGCTTCTTGGAGCATATACTAACTCGATCTGACAACGTTGTGTTTCCATCTTGGCCTGGGATCTGTATAGTCATCTCCCCGCCGCCGCCAACTTCGCTGTTTCTGACCAAATGCACTGCCACACGTTATGCTACACAGAGACCGCCGTGCGCGTGATGGACGACATGGTCACTGCACTGCGCTCGAGGTCACGAGAACCTTTTATTCGACTCTGCAAGTTCCATCGTCGTTGCCAGTGTTCGCAATCGGATGCCAGTGAAACTCTAGTCGAACCCAGACGTTCGTTCCGAGTTTATCCGACCTTGCCGTCTACCACGCGATGATTGCCATTCTCGGTGACGTCGAGAGCACGAGTGAATCGTCAGACAAGACTGCGTGCGCATGGCCGTTTTCGACTGGCGCGCACCTGCTTGGGCCAGCCTGACATTGAAACACGACCCGGCTGGACACAGACTACGATACATGTCATTCCTGATCAGGAAATATTTTCACGTCCATCGGCGAGGGTGCAGAAAGAATATATTCCGAGGTGATGTTCTGATCATGACGGGAATATAGAGTGCGAACTATATAGACCATTCGTTCGCGACGGTTTCAGGTCCCAATCGCCTACTCGTTCCAGTCGTAGAATGTGAGCGGGCAAACAAACAGACGAACGAAAAGGGTGGTCAAGCTTTCAAATACATGCCACAAGAATGAATGACACATTGAGCCGTGAATATCATGAAGATGCGGGTAGAGCCGGAATGCCGCGCGCGAGGTACCCTATTTGTCGCACCCAATGAGAAGTATCGCGAATAGCAGCATGATACGCATGTTCGCCTCTGTCGGCCACGCGGGAACGCAGCTTCCAGGTGCCGAGGCCAGTTTTGATGGCATCAAACTGCCGGACAACCTCGTCCATGGTAGGACGTTTTGCAGGGTCTCTCTGAACCATGTCGGCTATGAGGGGACGCATAAAATCAAAACCGAGCCTCGACTGAATTCGCTTGAGTGAGGATTCGTAGTGTGTATTACAAGACAACCCACCTCGACGAAATCCTTTCTGATCGCATTACCGATGTAGAAGACGTCAGTAGGAAATGGATTACAAGGTGCATTGGAATTTTGAAATTCAGGGACTTCCTTGTCCCCTCCCCAGATCGGGACTTCCAAAGGCTCGACAACGGAATCATCATAGTGGCGGGACAGGCCAAAATCGATTAAAAAATATCTTGGCGGTCGCTCCGTTCGAGTCTTGTAACGAGCGTACCCCGAGAGGTCTCGCTTCATCAAAGGACTAGCAGGGTGAAACGCATCGATGTAAATCCTGCTTGGATCCATCATGATGTTTCTAGATCCACAATCGCTGGGGGACTAAATTAAAAGAAGTATTCAAGCACGATCGGCCGTACAAACCGATGAGCGACACGGTGACTGTGCATAAAATGAAGACCCTACCAAAGGTCAGTGATTAGCGGGTAAAGTATATGGAAGCGTACTTTGAATAGTTGGGAGATACATTCGACCGCTTCCCCAAAGGTATCAAACGGAGGCCGGTTGTAATTCCGAAGGAGAGGCATGATGATAATTGATTTGTCCTCTTCATCGGGAACAGTCAACACGTCGTAGACCGGGATGCAGTGGTTCGCACTCGTAGTGAGCTCTTTGGATGAGAAATACAATGCGATGTCAATTTCGTGAGGGTGGTACTTTTTGTCGATCAGTTTGAGCATAATAAAAGTACCATCCGAAGCGCGCGTGCCATCAAGGACCCTGGCAGCGTACTACAGATTTTAGATTAGTGAGAAGCGGGAGACGAAGCTGAACATGCATGATGCATACCTTGGCTACACGACTGTCTTCACACGATGACTGTTTCTTCTTAGTTCCTTGCCAAGAAGGTGACCAGTCCGGGGAATAGCGAGGCCGAAGTATGTATCCGTTATCCTTCAACCAATTGTAGTGCCTGGACCACCACACTTCATGCTTGGAGAGGTGGCTGCCATCCTTATTCACTGGCATCTCGCCAAAGGCTGCATGATGAAGCTGAGTGAACAGGGCTTCTTCACGGTTAGCTTCAGCCTCCTTGACTCGCTTTTTTGGCAGAAGGGTGAGCATAAGTTGTGCGCTCAGGTGCGTGGGATTCACAAGTTGTCCACCACGTGGCCAAGAGAAAACATTGCCAGTACTACACTTGTGGCGGTCATGTTGCCGCGAGTCTCCGAGTTACATTTCACACACATCTCGCGGAATGGGCGGAATACCAATACCTAGTTCGTGGTCGCCACTTCTCGACATCAAATCCTCGGCGGTCGGCGCCCGGGATACTATTAGTTGGACCAACTTGTTCAAACATGTCCAATCAAACACCGCACGCTAATGATAACCGCGGAGTTGAATTTGGGTGGAAGAAGGATCCATTAAACCATGGGAGGGTTGTCTGAGGATGCTTTTTCCACACGACTTCCCCCAGTTAAGACCTACCAAAATGGCTTGCTGAAGGTAATTTACCCCTCCTATCATGTCGTCCAACGACTCTCAGACGCTGCTCATCACGTCAGATCTTGGGTCGGTGGGAGATTATGATCCAACTGTTCCCCTTGCGAGGTTCGTCGGTAAGGACTCTTTGCATAAAGGACGGCTATTTCTTCGACTCTCGTTAAACGAGATGGTAAAAATCCGTGCTTTATCCAAAAATCTGCCAAGTGAAAATCATCATGAACTTCTCGAGGAATCAAGAGCCGTGTTGGATGAGTGAGTACATCAATGAGGCTTATTTTTGTTAATGATTTCTTATCTTGAACAGCGTGATGCGGC
This sequence comes from Pulveroboletus cf. aberrans, assembly GCA_038094155.1. Taxonomy (NCBI): domain Eukaryota; kingdom Fungi; phylum Basidiomycota; class Agaricomycetes; order Boletales; family Boletaceae; genus Pulveroboletus; species Pulveroboletus cf. aberrans. The sequence continues at coordinate 9,721 of JBBPTO010000516.1, forward strand.
AGAAAAAGAAACTCGAGTCACTCGAAGAGCGCAACTGGTTATATAAGCTTTTGAAACGTGCGGAGGTAAAACGGGCAAGACAGGAATTCGTTGACAATGCCTACGATCTTCTGGAATCGACTATGGTACCACCTTTGGTAACATCAGTGCCGTGAATTATACAAAGCTTATGATTGCAGTCCACATCTGACAAATTGAAGCGAACGATGCTATCAACCCATACAACGGATCTCGCGCCAACCGAGTGTATGTATTCTTCACGGACGATTCTGGACTCTTCTTTGAGCGGATTCTAGGTGGCTCCGAGTCCGTCGCAACGGACGAACAGCTTAAAGGTGTCTCAGTGGACCTGGACGGTCCTGTTACTCAGGAGGCAATTTCCGTCATCCGAAGTTTTCTGAATCCATTTGTCCATCTAATTGCTGAGAGTCAAGACGGACAAATTCTGGGTGAGTCAACGACATTCCGTACGGTCGTCTTCTGAGTCTACATAGGTGAAGCTAAAGGGAAAGAACTCGAATCCGAGACGAGTTCATCCGCTCGAAGCAGTATTTCTACCCCACCTACTAGCCCTGGTTCGGCGCTGAATTTCAACTACCTCAATCTTAACCTCAACGTCACTAACAACACGGACACCGGCACTCCAGATCTTACGATCAACAACAATGACTCGAGTGACAGTGGTTCAGGTAGGTTTCATCCACTTCACATTCACTTGACTAACGGATATAGTTACCGATCCTCGTCCATCATAACGACTGTTTCTTTTCCAGTGAGCCTCTTTGGTTCCACCCTACACGACAACAATGCAGTATGCAAATACACTCGCTTACTGGCTGAAAGTAGATTTGAGAAGTGTGCAAGAAGTTACGGCAGTGTGGATACTTGTATGCAGCTGGAGAACTGTACCCAGATATCAGCTTGGTGTATTCACACGCACGGACTTTCAGAATTCTTGCCGGAGGATGACATTGCTTTTCTGTGGGAAGAATTATCCAGTTTTCCGTTGCATCTGCCGCCATGTTTGCATGCTCAAGTTCATAGTTTGGATCTTGATTGCACCTTGGAGCTTCGGAGTTTGAACAATTCTATTCCTTTCGAGAGTGTTCCGGGGTAACCTCACAGTTAGACTTAGCTAGTGTACCGGGTCGACCTTGGTCCCTCCGACTCCTTTCAAGTCACCATGCCTACCCCCATCTATATACTGCTGGACTCCCATGATGCATTCTGACTTCGGAAAATGTAGACAATGACTCCCTTCTGCGAGTCTCTACTCGTTGCACAATTTAGGCCTTGGGAATGTCTTTGCCACCCCTCAATTTGAAGAACTGTGCAACTGTGAGTGTTCATCCCTTGGTTCTGTCTGATGTTATCCTTAGGCTCTCTTTTAGTAACTGACACCCTCAAGTCCAGTATTCTGTGCTTGTGCTAAACTGGGTTCAACTTCGAGGATACTATGATTGACATACATTGACCATTAAGCGAGTTTATCTAGTACAGCCTCTGAGGGTAATATTGTGATTCCAACATAAAAAAAGGGGCTGAATGGTCCAATATAATCCTCACAAACATGTGTTCCATGAAGATTGCTTTCTCATTTTACATTTCATCGTGTGTTCAAGTTCATTCCCAACCCATCCACAATGTTGGGTCAGTTGCTTTCCTAGCTCAAAAAGCAACACTGTTCATGCTGGCACCATGCTAGTTCCTCTGGTGGGTGTAGTTTGCTATTCCCTGTCTGGTGCTTATCCTGTACATCATGATGTCCACCAGGTGAAACTTGGCACAAATTGACATTCATGACTGCCTGAAGCTGGAAGTATGCAAGTTGTCTTTCAACCCACAATGGTGGTCACATCAATCCAATTCAATTGAAATAATGACCATCACTTATTAGATTAAACCCCACCAAAAACTTCAAATATTGCCCAATGGTGCACATGTATGGTATACTTCAAGTCTCGGCTCTCGTCGGTTCATTGCTCAAACTTTTTGTTAAATTCATATCCTGAACAGGCGTACAAACTTGAAGTTGCTACTACTGTCTGGTCATCCGACAATACATCAAGTTCCGCTGGGGTTCAAACTCGAAACTAAATTCCAAGTGCGTCCTTCACATTTAGTTGTACATTTAGATATATGCTAAATATTGATGTAGCCGTTGTGTTACGTGCTCCCTACATTCCATTACTCATGTACTACAGTCCTTACGGACTCGTGTTCTAACCCGACCTGCTGCAACAAGGGTTTCTCCACGGGGCTAGGCATCAAACATCTTTGAAACATGATTTGATGGCAGATCTCCAAGGGGGATGACATACTAATGAGGTCTCAACCTCCCCAGAGAGTCACTGGCACGTGGCCGCTGCCGACACCATCTTCGTATACCGGCCGTCTTCGACCTTGACAAGTTATACGACCTCGATCCCGTCGTCGCCATTCGAGACCGTGAACTCTTCCCCCTCGTTCATATATTCTTCAGAAACGGGTCGATCGAGTTCCAAGCATGGGCGAACGGCCATTCTGCCCCTTTCGCAGGTTCGTCTCGCATTTACGATCGTTCCGCCGAGCCAAACACGTGGATTGTTTCCAGAATCCGACAGATCACTGCTCGAGCGTAACATAAGCCTCCTTGCGTGCTCCTCCCTCGCATTTGACTACCTCGATCGAGATCTTCCGTACTCGGTGATCGCGTTCGGCGACACGTCGGAAGTACAAAAGTGAACGATCGACAGTAAGACGAACAGGACTGTCCCAAAAAGAATCGACCCGACGATCGTGCGATCCGAGATCTTTTGTCGTTCGAGCTACACTCGTCTCTGGGGATGAACACGAAATCTGCATGTGTTCAGATCCTCTGCGCGCAAGTTCGAGCAGGAGCGATGGGATATTGTTGAAAATAATCTCGAGTTCGAGAGTCGATGACTAGCGTTTGCCGCATCGTCCCAGTATGCATCAAACTGCGAAACGCACTTGGGTGTGGACGTCGTTGCTCGTGCCTCGTGCCTTGCCCTCGCCTCGGACCCTGCCTTTGGTGACCATGCTCCACGCCGTCGAACAGAATGTTATGATTTCTGGTCTTGAGCGCTGCCTCCTCGAGGTCCTCTGCGTGGAGGCTGTCGCGATAGTTGCTGCTGTGCACCAAGTCGGGTTCGAGGGAACAGTTTGGAACTCAAACGGTGAATTTCTGAAAGCACGACGGGCGTCAATTCGTAGTCCGGAGGCAGTCCGACGCTCAGCCACACAGGCCCGTCAGGCTTTGTGCTGTCACGCTGCAACTTGAATGAAGTGAGCGCAGCATGAAGCACCAAGACTAGTATGACTAATGCGCAATTGCACTGACCACACAGCCTGTTAGGCTACTGGCCTTCGAAGAAAGGGGAAGTCAACTATATATACTTAGGACCGAGAACGAATTCAATAGGCAACCGAACATGCCGGCAAGTATGAGAACCCCGGCTCAGTAAATGGAACATCGGAACAAGACCACAACCGAGGTTACCGTTCGCTGGCAGAGTCATGACCTCTCACGATTCGTTGAATAACCGCTTTAACTTGGCCTAAAATAGTGTGCGTACCATCCTCGTAATTTTCTTCGGCTGCAGAATCAACGTCGTACAGGAAAACAGGACTCTTGAAGACTCACCTATCCGTAGTCCCATTCCTGCGCCAGGTTAACAACTAAGTCATGGCGATCGAATCACTCGCCAGACTGGTAGTGACACCGCACAAGACAGAAACTGAACAAGAGGAACCGAATGAACCACCTGCGCGACTTGCGGTGAGTGCATGCGTTCAAATTGATAACTGGCGTCTAGTTGACCCAACCATGCCAGATAGACAAACTGACAATCAAGCTGACGGACTCGCCCAATGCCCTCCCAGATACTGGGAAATTTGCTTTCGGTGTGGTGAGCATTCCTCTCTTCGACTCGCTTCATAACACCGTTCTTTGTATGCTGCTCGAGACAAGTATCCACCTTTCGCTGACTATCCCCGACGACGACACGCTGACGTTGGGACACGCCTACAGACCTTTACGGACCACATGGCCATTGCATCCTTCCATCCCGTCACTGGGTGGTCTGCTCCAGAAATCAAAGCCTATGCGCCGATCTCGCTCGACCCCGCCTCTTCCTGCTTACAGTACTGTACTAGCGCGTTCGAGGGTTTGAAGGTGTGTCGCCTACCACATTACACGAATACTTGATGATCGACCGTCACACACCCAGGCCTACATTGGACCTGACGGTAAAGCTCGGCTGTTCCGGCCTAATTTAAACGTGCGGCGGTTGGAGCGCTCGGTTGCACGTTTAGCGCTTCCTGTGAGTCTGGGCGTCCCCGATTCTTTCTTGCCTGCTTGACCTACTAATCATGTTCAACGCGATAGGCCATCGAAGGAGACGCCGTTCTGGAGCTCATCAAACGCTTTGTGCGGATTGAAAAAAAATGGATACCAACACAGCCAGGATGTAGTCTCTACCTCCGGCCGACCGTCATCGGCACGCGACCGGGTATGTCGTCTATCTATATATACCTAACAACTCATCCACCCATCATTTCATTGCTTCTTTTCCTCATCAATGCTAACAGCACTCAATCTCGCCGCATCCGAACAAGTTCTTCTCTATATCATAGCCTCACCGAGTGGGCCCTATTTTCAGCGTCCAGTCTCCCTACTTGCGGTGAGTGATGCGGTGCGTGCATGGCCTGGGGGAACTGGCGGACATAAAGTCGGTGGAAACTACGCCCCATCAATTTTGCCCCAGCAGGAGGCGGAAGCACAGGGATACGACCAGGTCTTGTGGCTTTTCGGCGAAGAGAGGCAGGTGACAGAGGCAGGTGCCATGAACGTGTTCGTCGTGCTCGGGCGAGGCGATGGGGATGGTGCGTGACACCTCGTTGGTTTACATCGTTTGGGAGCACGTGGAACTGACCGCGGACTGGAACGTACTCAGGCGTGGACGTCATGACGCCCCCTCTAGACGGAACGATTCTCCCGGGGGTCACTCGTGCCTCGTGCCTCGATCTTGCTTCAGATCCCGCCTTTGGTGAACGTGTGGGTATGAAGCTCCACACTGCCGAACGCAACTTTACGATGTTCGACCTCAAGCGCTGGGCTGCCCAGGGCATTCTCCTCGAATTTTTCTGCGTCGGTACTGCCGTGATTGTCTCTGCCGCACACCGGATCGGGTTCCAGAAAGAAGACATCCACGTACCGACATATCCCTCTGATTTGAATGGGTTGGGGCCCGTCGGTAGGGCTCTTAGAACCAAGATTTTGGCCATCCAGGAGGGAAGGGAAGAGTACAAGGAGTGGGGAATCGTGTGTGAGTGACGAAATGGTGTGCATGCAGTGGTGAATGGTTGTGGCTTGTTTGAGGACGTGATGGGGTCGATATCCAGCCAGACTGTCATTCGTTGGGGTTCTTCATGGGTAACAGCTATGTTCCAGTGAATCGAGCGCAGTATGGGTCTAGACTAACATGATTCTACACCTCAAGGTGTGGAAACACTAGAGAACAGAACTTCTGTATATGTAACCTCGAGGACTGTTCAACCTCCCATACTGCTCGGTCATGTATAGTACAAGCATATATTAGATGTGGGCCACGATGATATAGATTGTTCAGAATTTGCCAATAACCTTGCCCAGATGGAGATACCGCGCCGACAACTGCAAGTACACGGAGAGTATCAAGATTAACACACCTAAGTATACATGACACGAGAGGTGATCCTGTGCGCTCAGCAGCGTACCAACCGACGTCCTTGAAGCCACCTGTCGTGGAATTGATGACCCCAGATATCGGTGGCCCAGCAACGGCATCTAAAGCAGCGAAGCTGGGGTACACACCGGTGCGCCGGCCGACATCGCCAACCGTTCCCATCACCATGGCGGGTGCAAGAGCAAGGGCGACGATGGTCCCATGTGACAACCTATCCGAGAGGAGAGTCCTACAGAGGACAGCGGCGGTCTACGCACCCGCATACCACTGATATCGAGATGTGTTCATTTTGATCTTTTGCGTGTGGCCACGCGAACGTCATGATGGTGGCTACGACAGTGGCTCGAACCGAGACGTTAATTGCACTTGTCCATTCAGACCAGGACTAGACTTGACGGATGTCATATTTTCAGCAGGATCAAACTTACCAAATCGATCCGCGAAGAAATCCCAACGCAGAGGAGCCATTGGCTATGGCACTGAAATAGAATGGAAAATCCTCCAAAATTCACGTTTGAACGGCACTGGTGGGTATATAGGTAAAGGCTACCCAACACAATTAGTCGTCCAGTTCGTACAACGAAATGATTTAACCGCATCCCAGAAAGGATAGCTATCGGATGAGAGGAACAAGAACGAGACTCACCAGTAGTATTCAACCCAAGGAATGATTATATCCGAAATGCAATAAACAAAATGTGCTGGGTTCCTGAGTGCGGGCCAATCGAATAGGCCACCCTTGACGTCCATAGGAGGTAGCCGCCCGTCTATGGTCTGCCATGCACTGTCAACATTAATCTCATTTAGCGTCGAGTGAATCGGAAAAGTTGAACAGTGAAAACTCACAAGATTCGCTGCACCAAGCATGAAAATCATTCAAAAATCCGAACGCCCGCATCGTCCATTTCAGTCTGACCGAACAATCACAGGTCTTGGTCCTAAGAAAGAGAGAATGCTACAGATACCAGATACCCAACTTCGGGTGTCAGGTTCCGCGCAGCAATGGAAAATACCGACCGCATTAATGCCTAGCGCTAGACATCTTCGTTTCGAGAACCAATGGGACAAAAAACCTATTGCTGATCCGTATAATATATTGCCAACTGTTCAAAAGGACATACAAGGCATCATGTTTGAACTCGATAACCATAGCAAAATGTTATGTGGCTCACCCCAGCCAAGAAAAACTGCCAATATACCTTGCACTCTGCAACGAGGAAGTTGCACACGATCAACAGACAACTGGCGAAGAAGTACGGTATCTTAAAATACCCTATGTCGAATAATCGTGCGACCACGAATCCGGGAGGTCATTTCGGTTCCAGGTTGGATATCAACGCTTCGACTTCTGTCAGGTTCACCAGGGCTTGCAGCACTCGTAGCCCGTCCCGTAGGCCCCGATGCAATGCGTTGAACACTAGAATAGACAAATGGACTAAATAGCTATGCTAACCATCGGATAACATCTAAGCCAGTTACATGCCGGTAGTAATCCCTGATTCGTTCGTTATTTGCATAAGATGCTGACACCACGGGCACGATCGAGTAGGTACCAGTAACATAGCCGGTACATAGTTATCAACAACATTCCACCTTGGAAAGATAACAAGTTTCAAGTAAATATTGTACAACATTTTGAGAAGGGGTCGATTTGGTGCTACGTCACAGTGTGGCATCACGTCCGAGTGCAGGTGGGAAGTTTTGCAACTCCCTGTCAGTTTCACTTCCTGCGCCGGCACCACTCTGGCAACCTCAATAGATCGTTTCAAGCACCAATTTTATCTTGACAATGCCTTTCACTTAGTTCTCTATCTATTCATGTAAATTTTTAATTTTATTGTACTGGCGAATGTTGATATCTTCACAAGTGGTTTGCAGATTTTGCAACACCGGTCGAAAGATAGTAGCAAGCGCGTGGAACCTGTCAAGAATCATATCCGCGATTTTCCCATTTTAAATCGCCCTTTCGGCTACCTTGGTTGCACCATCCGTGGTCCAGACCACCGACATCATTCTTTGGAAGTCGCTGGGGATACCCGGGGCGAGGGGGACATTGACATGTGAAAGTATATACTTGGTATATACATGTGCAATGCGAGAGTCTATGAGAAAGGAGGCGAGAGGGTGTGAGCGGAAGCGCGTAGCGCTTTCCGGCCCCAGGCTGAGATGATCTGCGGGAGAGGCGTGAGCTGCGAGGGCGGGCGGGACCGCCTCGCGGGAGTGCTTGCGCTCGTGGTCGATCTGCGCGCCCAAGGCCCGGGGGAGGGCGTGCGTGAGGCGTCGAGGGCCGGTGAGGTCCGAGTAAGGAGTGGCGGGTGGGCGCGACCGAAGCTCGAATCTCGAGGGAGCGTCTCGGACGAGCTTGGTGGTGCGGGCGAGAAGGGAAGCGTGCCGGTTTCCCCACGCTCGTCCGAAGACTAAGCGCTGGGGCTGCGCTCGTACCTCGTTGCGTCGCAGAGCCACACACTCTTGGGCAACCCTCGGTTCGGTTTGATCCGTTCAAGTTCGGATAAGGGGTCCATGACGTTAGTGCCGCCAAGTTTCCACAACCCTTCTGCTGGCAACCGCCAAGCCATTAACCCAATCACTGGCAACTGGGGAAGATTCGCTGGTTGGCTATTCTGCCCCCTCGAGATGTTATCGTTCACTCACCATGCGCGTTACGGGCGGCTTGGGTCCCGACGCGCCTGGGATCCGCCTGTGGTAATTTGTTCGATTACAGCGGGAGTAGTTCCACGCCCAATTTCCCCCAGTGTATTCGTGCCTCTGAGTCCAGTGGTCTCAACAACCATGACATCAATATCAATTAGGTATGTCTTTTCCTGCTCTGCGCGGGGAATGCGACCCATTCCTATGATGACAGGATCCTGAAAATTTTTTCATTCGTGGGCTTTGTGGACGCCTCGCAGGAAGGACTGTTTGCTCTGCCCGCATCTCTAGAAGCCACGTAACCTATGATCCCAATGCATATGTACTTGGCATAGAATTCATTGTGGGTAACCTCGCAAAATCGGCCATCTTGTTCCTGGCTTGCCGTGCCCATATTGGTCTACATAACATTGCTGTTCGAACTGGCCCTCCACGTCGGTGTCAAGGGGGATAAGGTAAAATGACCCCCATTGTAGTCTTCACCCTGTCCACTGATTACATGTCTCTCCTTCCCTTTCCCCCTGATCTGACGGCATGGCGTGGATTCACCGTTTAGATGACATAGTTGTCTTCACCTTCAAGCTGAATACAGGTACATCGTTTTACTATTATCGCACACATAGTACGTATACAGCTCTTTTTCGGAGGCCGAGCTTGTGTCTCAATACCTATGGGAGGGGATGTTCGACGTATAAAAGCTAAGTGGATGCCTCACTTGTCGGTAGGAACTCGCCGTCTCTGAACACCAGCTCTCTCGAGTAAATCCACTCATCCAACCAATCAATATGTTCATTCGCCTCTCTACCGTTCTCGTCTCTGTTGTTGCTCTCGCTGGGGCTGTTGCCGCTGTCCCAGCGAACGCTGTCGAAGCTCGCCAGAGTAGCCAGTGCAACACAGGTAGCATTCAGTGCTGCAGCCAGACCACCGATGTGAGACCCCGCTCGTTGATACCTATGATTCAAGAAAAAGACACTGACGGGTCGGTCGTTCAATGACAGGTCACTTCCCTGCTTGTTACAGAGCTCGCTGGGTCGGTCGGAATCAACTTGTCTGGCATCACGGGCACGGTCGGGCTCAGTTGCACCCCCATCATCGGCAACGGTGCCACTTGCCTTCAGCAGCCCACTTGCTGCACCGGGAACAATTTCGTGAGTTCATGCCGTCCCTTTTGTTTGTTCGGGCCTGTGCTAAGATGAATTCGAATGCGCATGCAGAATGGTCTCATCGTCGTCGGTTGCTCTCCCATCAACCTCAACTTGTGATTTTGTCCGTCTAAGGATTTCTTAGTCATCCATAAGGATCGGCTCGTGATTGTGTAAGATGAAATATGTCAAGGTAGTACTAGTGTTGCGATGTTACAAGTATAACGCGTACTACTTGGGTGCTGTCTCCTATGATATCATGCGTTTTGGATCCCAACTGCTGTGTCGGGACTCGGCATCATTCTCTGGCGCCCAGTCCGATAATGCCCTTCGACTTAATATTAATGCAAGTGAAAAATCGCTCTCACCAGCCTATCGATGTGGCGCACGTCATCATATGCGTCATGATTCCACGCGATTTTACCGCAAAAGTGCAATCCTAGCAGACGTACTGGCAGGGAGAGACTTACCAGGCCCTCAACTGATCGATTCAGACTCGGAGCCATTTATCACCGAGATCCCAACCGTTATCTGTCTTACTGTTGCACTGTCACTGGCAACGTTACTAACTACATTGTAGATGCTAACTACCCAGACCGTGACAGACGCTGCACTGAAATCTCAGGACTGGATTCGAGTCTCCTCTGAGTCAAGTTATCCGCAACCTCGGGTTTGGGCGATAACTTGGTATTGAGCACGATTACTTCAAGGTGGACTACCATCATTATACGGTGCTGACTTGAATTCCAGTGAGTCACCAACCGTCGTCCGTCATAGTATTAACGCCAATTTACTCAGACTCTTCAAGGTTTTCCCATCATGGAATTCATTCACAGTTCATCCGATTCGGACCAACGGTTTGCTAGGCCTACAGGCAAGGAATCCGAGTCGATGGTCTGAGGGCCCCCATATCACTGCATACAGGAATACGAACTGGTGTGATTCTACCGATGAGCTAATAGGTTGGACTTCCGTTTGTATGATTTACGTGGTACAATAGGCGAGTACGCGAAAGCTGGCCAGACTCGTGTTCGAAAGCCCAGGAGGGATATTTTCCCACTCTGACACACTCTTTTTGGCTTACCGTCCGCCGAGTCGTTAGGTCTCAAAGTTTGGTCCAGGCCTTTACCGCGACTTGCTCGCTGTCTGTTCAATCCATTCAAGCCTGGATCAGGGGCTCTTGCTACTAATGCACCTGATTCCCCATCATTCTGCTGGCAGCCGCCGTGTCGTTACCCCAACACAGCAATTTTTGTTGCTGAGTCGTTCTTGTAATCCACCGTGCATGTTCCGGCCGGCTTGGACCTGCCACGGTGATATTCTACTATACTCAGGAGGGCCGTCCCTTTGTTGCACTTGCTGGTTTAAGCAGCCATATCACATCTGTCAGACGCCTTTGTCTTCCTGGCATTCACTTGTACAGGGCTCAGTGGCATACCCTGTCAATGCGATTCCCATACGTAAATGGTTGACGTGGCATTCCGTCATGCATTGCCTAAAGGCCTTTTTCTTGCATGTTGGTCCGACCATCTGCCTGGACTTGGAGGTGTTCAAACGGAAATGAATCTTGGAATTCACGCCATCGAATGAAAGTTGTATATTCATTGTGAGAACCTTCTTTGAAAGAATGTAACCCCTTACTATTTCTGTACTTCTAGGACTCGACTCGGAGCCTCGGGCGAAGCTGAATCGTAATTGTCAATGCTCCCGATATGCAGAAAGTCCTCATACGTAGTAGAGGTCTCTGGTAACTTCTGGTGTCTCAATCTCCCAATCAAACAAAATACTGGGGAGGACCATGATTATCCTGGCTGTTCCTGGCTTAGCTGATTGCCTGTTTCCTGTGGCTGTCTACCCTAGCATATCATGTTCAAGTCACTACTTGAACTAGCCTTTCAAGTACATGTCAATCGGAATGAGGTAAAATAATCACCATTGGAGTCTCCGCTGTCATCCATTGGTCGTAAGTTTCTTCTTTCCCCTGACCTGATGGCATGGGTGGAACACACCGCTTAGATAAAATAGTTGCCTCCCATTCAATCCAACGGCAATGAATGCAAGGCACTTCGTTCTACCATTGCATGCCCGGTACGTACACAGTTCTTTTTCGGAGGCCAAGCTTGTGCCCCGAAAGGTGCGGGAAGGGGATTTCAACGTATAAAGGCGAGTGGATGCCTCGCTGATCGGTAGGAACTCGTCGTCTCTGAACACCAGGTCTCTCGAGTAAATCCACTTATCCAACCAATCAATATGTTCATTCGCCTCTCCACCATTCTTGTCTCTGTTGTTGCTCTCGCTGGGGCTGTTGCCGCTGTCCCAGCGAACGCTGTCGAAGCTCGCCAGAGTAGCCAGTGCGACACGGGTAGCATTCAGTGCTGCAACCAGACCTCCGCTGTGAGGCCTTCCTTGTCGACACTTGTGATTTATGAGGTACTGACGGGTCGGTTGTTCTACGGCAGGTCACTTCCGAGACCGTCACCGCGCTCGCTGGATTGCTCGGGATCAACTTGTCCGGCATCACGGGCACGGTTGGGCTCAGTTGCACCCCCATCGTCGGCAACGGTGCCAATTGCCTTCAGCAGCCCACTTGCTGCACCGGGAACAGTTTCGTGAGTCCATGTCGTCTTTTTTGTTTGTTCGTGCCTGTGCTAAGGTGAATTCGAATGGGCGTGCAGAGTGGTCTCATCGTCGTCGGTTGCTCTCCGATCAACCTCAACTTGTGATTTTATGCGTCTAAGGGCTTTTAGTCGTTCATAAGGAGCGGCTCGTGATCATGTAAGATGAAATATGTACTGTTGTGACGTAGAGCGCGTAGGGTGGTGTCTCTAGTGATGTTATGTGTCTTGGATCCAAACTACTCAGTTCTTCAAGTTGGACTAGACGACGCCCTTCAACTTTGCCTTCACGCAAGAAAAAATCGGCCCGCAGGCTTGTTGATATGGCACACGTTACTTTACTCAACATCCTAGCAGAAGTGACCGCTAGCGGGCGTGGCTCGGAATTTGAAGTTGTCGCAGCATGAGATCACGACCAAGCCGGGGCTTACCAAGCGCCGCGGCGAGTGGCAACTGAGTCAGGCCTTGGCGGGATGGATGCAACACAACCGGTATCTTTTTTGCGGGATGATTCTATCACGGTGGATACCGTCGCTGTCGCGATTTTTCGAAGTCGGTCATCATTGAATGCCGTCTTATACTTCTTATACTTAGTACTATCGGTTCCGGTCGAGTGCAAAGAAATCGCTGAATCCTTTCTAACACTTCAACAACACAAGCTACACTTTTCTGCTTCAATCCATAGGTCAATACAGGGCTGTTCTCAATGATGCTGATTTTTCCAGATTTTTTTTTTTCGTGCAGTATGTAGAGATATTCCGATTTTCAGACCTCTTGTGTGCGTCCAATGCAAAAGTTTTGTCACACCGGTGTAGGAAACCGGAGTTCCCTACAGTGATATCCGGTGTTTTCCCACGGTCCGATAGCCCCTATCCAGCGCTCCTACCAAACCCGAGACCGTCCGCTGCTGTTCGTCCCAATCCGAGTCAAGTCAGTTGAAGTCCGAAGGTCAGTTTTTAATCTGATAGTCCGGACCCGAGTTCCCGCATACCGGACCCGGTGTTCGCGCGCCTCGGAAACCGTTCCCGCGCTCCGGAAACGGTCGGGTTTTCATTCTTTTCATGTTTCCTTTACTGTACTTCATTCGGGTATGCCCAGATTAGACTTTTGTACCTAGGACTTAGTCCCTGGACAGTGTGCAAGTAACCACCACCTTTCCTAAGCCTTAAAGTCCGGTTCCCTAAGCTTTTCCTACATTTCCCTTCAAGTTTCCCTCAAGTCCAGCAAATATAGTTGGTTTCCTAGCCCTACCGAACGGGGGGAAGCCAGACTCGAGTTTTCCAGTGTCCTGTGGACGTTCAGTGAGCCTTTCCTATAGTTCTCTTTCCTTCTCTTTGCAATTCCCTTGGGTCAAGATACACTCGCACCCCTATTTCTTGCAGAGGACTACACTGCCAAAGAAGATTCATGGGAACCTGAACGGAACCTGAAGAATTCTAAGGCTGCCCTGATGGATTATAAGAACCATCACCCCTCCACTTTCCCCTCAATTCCTTCGCCTTCTCCCTGCCATAACAAACATGACAGCGTCTCCCCTCCACAATGTTGCCTTCGTTGCCGATGATGTCAAAGAACCCTCTACCTTCATCATCAATTCTTTATCCACTGAATCCTCCATAGAAGACACCTTCTTTGAGGTCTCCACCCTCGTTGAGACTGTTACCGATGAGAACCATCCTCCATCTCCTACCTTCACTGATGCCGGTTGGAACAGCCTTCCTCCCAAGTCCCCATTCCATGCTTCTCTTGTAGAGATTCATCATCCCTCTGCACCACGTCCTGTCACCACCATGGACCTTCCTATCCACGCCCATTGTCTTCGCCCCCAGGCTATTCCTTTCCCGTACATCGCAGCCTTCCATAACCGCGTCTATGATAGGCACATGGCTATTCCCATCAGTGCCCACCTTGATATGGGCTCCACCCTTTACTGCCTCATTCGTCTCTTATGGCAGATCGGCCACTTGAACTTTATCAACCATCCCACCGTCATCGCCATCCTCAGTGAAGCCAACACTGAGCTCGATATCCTTGCCCACCAGCTAGAACTTGGAGAGTTCCTGGAGGACCTTGACCGTTACCTCGCCAAGACCAATGCTCAACACTCTGAGCCATTGCCCATGCCCATTCCTCCCATCGCTCCCATCGCCACTCCACGTACTCCATCCACTCCATCCGCATCCTTGTCTCCTCTCGAAGAAGAGACCATTGCTTTCATAGACCAGATGGAACTTCATCACCGAGAAAATCGAGGAGAAGTCGTCCTTGCTCAGGACAATCTGCGTTACCCCCAGGCCTGCTTTCAATGCCGCCATCTCGGGCATTTTCGGGACCGTTGCCCCAAATACCTTTGTCCCACCTGTCTTTGCTTCCAACCTGGACATAGTCAACAAGAGTGCCCTCTCTGACGCCCTACGCCTAGGCCCTCTCCCTGCACCTCGCCCTCATCCCACAGATCCTCTCGCTGCTTGTCCTTGTTATGACTACCTCGGGTAGAGGTAGGCACAGCCTTTCTAGGCGGGTCTACAAGAACGAAGGAGAATGTGGCTAGGCGTCCTACAAGGATGAAGTGTGAGGGTTCAAGGTGAACAAGGCGTTCTGCTCATTCTGTCTCAATCGATCGTCTCGAGGTGAACAAGGGGTTCCCTTAGAACAGCATAGCTTCAAGAGCACTATGAAGTCTCAAAGAGCAAGAGGATTCCCAATGAGGGACTGGGACTGGGGATGGAGCAAAGACCCAGTGTATTTGAGGTACACGAAAGGGAGGTCTAGCTTAGAGGTATGAGTACAGGAGGACGAGTTTATATAGACTAGGATGGAACCACTGACAAAGCAAATGGAATCGCATAGAATGTGATGGAAATCGGATAATGAGTAAAGGTATCATAGTCAGCGGTGAAAAGAAAAGAACGTCCAAGTTGGGACTAGTACCCATGCGTATGTAAGTGAGAGAAAAGAGTCCGATCGTAACATTACCCCCTTAGTATGTCCGAGACTGTGACGAAGGATTAAAAATCGAGGTAGTGCCCACCTCTGGGGGAGCCAGTCATGTTGGCCATTCCTTCCACAGTATATTCCTCATCTCCATCAGATGGCATATGGCGAGGGGAAGCAGATCATCTAGGCAGAGGGACTGGA